>JAPYZJ010001292.1:0-42644 GCA_030522765.1 Ophioninae sp. B BG-2022a | reverse complement strand
TTTTTCACTAAATCATCGATAACTTTTTTCCTTTTAGGATTTGGGACTCCACTTTGTGCTCAATCTCTTCGTTATAATTTTTTCTTCAAAATCCTTTTTAAATTATTTAAATCAGATGATTTTTCGATTTTTCACAGAATTTCAAAGTTGGACCATCGATTTTTGCCAATTTTTCCATACATACCCCTTTGCCTCTTTTTTTGCGGTTTTTCGAGTGGACTTTCCGGGAAAGCTACACGAGATATCGATACGAATCCAACGCCATTATTTAAGTCAGGCAAAAACCTTTTCCAAACACACCAAATAAATCTCCATCGCATAGAAGAAGCTCACCCTGCGACCTTTTGAAATATCGTGATTTTTGAGATTTTGGTAAAGTGGCCGGAGAGGTCAACAAATTTTTTTTTCCGTTTTAAGACTATTAAAAGGGTCTATTTAATCGAAAATTTTCTGCTGATTACGAATGTGCCCGAAATTTTGCCGAAAGTGTGAAATTAGACTGGGAAAATGCGGAAAACCTTTGGAGAATATTTTTTCGACATTTTTCCCTAGAAATGGAGAGTTCAATGCGAATTAAATTGTAGATTTCTCTTCAAGGTATAAAAATACATCGACATGGACCTGTGATATAACACTAAACGTCTAAATAGAATAATTATTTCGAGGCTAAGCCCGCTGAAGAGACGCACCTGATTGGCTGCCTTTCAAAATTAATAACAATTCGGGCGTTGATCCGGGAACCGTACCTACATGCTTATATCAATCGACTCAGAATTTCACCCCCTACCCCCATTTCGCGGATGACATTCTTACATGGGACCCCCTGTATAATTATAAATTAGTAATTTCTAATTGTCTACAATTTATCTAATTAGTATATAATTATAAATTTCAAATTACGATGCATCAACTATTTCACTTAAATTAATTAAGATTACTATTACTTTAATCTTTTTTTTTACACCATAATTATTAGCATTGCAACCAATATCTGAAAATTCTTGACGGTTTATCGCACAAAATGAGCAAATGTATTTCTACGCTGAGAATCTAACCTCAGACGCTTCAAGTTAAATGCGATCTTCAAAATTGATTACCAGAATTCAACAACCGAGGATACTAGACCCTGAGGAAAAGACGTTCTACTTCCTAACGTCAAAAAATCGTCGCGAATGATCGGCCCTGCTGAAAAAAAAAGAAAAAAAAAGATTTGAGGAAATGATGAGCCACGAAAAACAACGTACGGTTTCCTAACCTAAAAAAATCATCGCGAGTGTTGGGCCCTACTGAAAAAAAAAAAAATTTGAGAAAATCATAATCCACGAAAAAGAACGTTTGGTTTCCTAACCTCAAAAAATCATCGCGAGTATTGGGCCCTACTGAAAAAAAAAAGATTTGAGAAAATCATGAGCCACGAAAAACAACGTACGGTTTCCTAACCTCAAAAAATCGTCGCGAATATTAGGCCCTACTGAAAAAAAGAAAAAAGATTTCAGAAAATCATAATCCACGAAACATTCGGTTTCCTAACCTCAAAAAATCATGTCGAGTGTTGGGCCCGGCTGAAAAAAAAAGAAAATAAAGCGTTTTAAGAAAATCATGAGCGACGAAAAACAAAGTACGGTTTTCTAACCTCAAAAAATCGTCGCGAATGTTGGACTCCGTTGAAAAAAAGGGGAGGGTAAAAAAAGTAAGATATCGAGGCCTGGGTATCCGTCGAGGTAGGTACACGTCGTAGAAGGTACACGTGTTATGTAGTGTACGGCAGTAAAGTATACACGAGATGGGGAATGAGAGGCGATGATCGTAAGAGCCGTCATGAATTTAACGCTCGTCGCGTCCGAGGGAAGCCGAGGTGAAATAGCATCGATCGTGTATACGAGAATAGCTGTGGGAGCGAGTGAGCTCGAGAGAGAGACCTCCAGTCCTCGATGGTTACCGGGCGATAAGTAGCGCATCTCCGCCGGCTCGAACGACGATGATTACACTTGCCGTAGCTCGCCGATATGTTTGCCATCGCGCGACGCTGCCGTATGGCGTCTTTCGACTATTTATCGCCCGATCCCGCCACCATCATCGATCCCGGAATCCTCCGTGGATACGCTAAACAAATGTACACATCGTTGCACGTTTGATCCTCGATTCCTCGGCCGGACGAGAGATCGGCCTCTCGTTCATCGATTCCGTTCCATTCGATCGTCGATTATGAGTTTTACCCCCGACCTTGCTTCCCGCCGTTGCATGGTAACAGCATCCGAATGGGAATCATCGTTCGATGTTACTTACACGGACGCGTTGATGCATTCTCGAGCTTGGTGTCCTTCGACCTCTCCCACTCGGCTAGGATCGATCAATTCTGAACAGTCCGATCGGACATGTAACTGTGACGTTCGACGTCAATTTCCTGACTCTAGTTATCGAAATATACAGGAGGGCACGGGGAAACTGAAATTTTTTGGCTTGATTATAGTGATTCAAGTCCGATTATTCAGATCTCAAGTTGGATTTTTGCAAGGAACTTATCGAAATATGGTTGCAGGAGGGCACGGGGAAACTGAGATTTTTTGGGTTGATTATTAAGATACAAGTCCTATTGATTAGTCAGATCGGAAGTTGGATTTTCGCAAGGAACTTATCGAAATATGGTAACAGGAGGGCACGGGGAAACTGAGATTTTTCGGGTTACTTATCACAATACAAGTCTGATTGATTATTCAGATCTGAAGTTGGATTTCCGCGAATCTACTCATCCTGGACGAAAAAATTTACGCTATCATTTCGCTTCGATTTAATCATCGGGTGAAATCGACAGCGGTTGTTCTCAGTTTCCGGAGGCCCTCGTAGGTGCGCGGCTTCCCGTGTATTGTTAGTATAAAACTTAGTTGATAAATACAAATAAATAGTTACGATATCATTCAGTTCCCAAATATCATATAAATAGTGTTTACACGAGGGCACCGGGAAACTGATGAGGGACGACAGTCGGTAAGGAAAACTGTGGTGTTTCTCACGCCAAGCGCTACTATTATCAACGTATTCTCTCTCTCAGGATCTCGGCACGCCGTTAATTTGTCCGAGGTTGAAAAGTCATAGTTTTTTTGCCGGTAGTCGGGCACGGGGGGCCTCGGAACTCGAGTTTTGACACATTTTGACACGGGGACCACACAGATTGCGGGACTCGCGGGGGCCGGTTAGCTCGGAGGAGAGAGAGGAAGGGAGCAGCCGACGACGCGTAGAAAACATTCGGGGACGAGTCGAGTGGCTCTTGGGGGGAACGTTCACCACTGTCACGAGAGACACAGCTTACTGCTGAGGTAAGAAACGATGAATCGTCCGTTTATAGACGGACAAGAAGCGGACGCCACCCGTTCGCGTCGACGGATAAGTTATTAGCGGGGAGTACGCGAAGAGGCTAACCGTATATATCAATAAGAGGGCGCCCTTCGTCCATCCTCGCCATGTGAGAATCCCTTCGATGTATTTATTACCCCGATACACTTTTTCAAGAATCTCCCCTCCCCCCGCCTCACCAACCCACCACCCCACCTCGATTTCCTCAGCTTCGATTTCTCAATGTCCATCAACCGTTGACTTCCAAATCCCTGATGGTAGTCCGAGTTGAACGAATACCAACGATCCCCTCGGTTTTCTTTTGCTCCCCCGTCAACGTTTTGTCTCTTTGACGAGACATCGTCGACTTTCCCAATCCAGCTACTCCATGTCTATTGCCGATCAATTAACGAAGCTTATCCCTTCTTTATATTCCCCTCGTTAAACTCCACCGGCACTGCTTTCCGGCAAAAAAACCATCATTCCCGACAAGGTCGTAGATATATCATGTGCCTGGAGATTGCCTGAGCCTGGAACTGCCAACTTCCAACGGCCAATTGTCAGCCGTCAACTTCCATTCTGGATAACCGAGATTTTCAAACCAAACAAACCCAAACAAACTCGTATTTTAAACTCAAACAAAAGAGATGGAAATACGATTACTCTGTATTCAGAAACGAAATCGGCACGTATAGCAAGACTGCCAGAGTTTCGAAAGTTTCATCTGACTTGATCCGGCGGGATGACGTTGAAGCTGTTAAAAGACACTTCCGGCCTGGTCCGATCAGAGTTCGACCTCGATACAGGATAACGAAGATCCAGGTCGATCTTGGTTCGATCCGGATGATCAAGAGAACAATTCCAGGTGTCGCCCACGCTGGTTATCCGATCCCAATGGAAGATCCCAGCAGTCTCGGTGTGGTCGTAACGTAAAGAGATGCCTGGCAGGCGCTTCGTCGTCAATTTCTCTCCTGCGGACGTAAAAGCGTCCGGAGTGCAACGGAGACCGAAAGGTTTCAACGCTCGGGACCACCTTGCAGCGGCTCTACGAGGGAAATGACCATTTCAGCGTGTGGGCGACCTTGCGCAAGTTCTCAATGATCTCGGTGGTACTTGACTCGGGAAACACGGTTGGAGAACGATATCTAGGAAGATGGGAGTACCGGTTGAACAACGAAGCCCTAGAACGATTTAGCCTACGTCTTGTCTGCTGGGCAATATGTCTTCAGTGGTTCGATCGAGGCAACCAAAGTGATGATCCTCGTAATGGATTCCTCCATAAATACGATAGTGGGACCTCCAACCATTCTTGGGTCTCATCGACACCTTCTACGTTGCGTAATGGGTTCTGATTCTTGATTTTGGTCGAGGAAGAAATCCCATAGAAGATGGCTTTAAACAAAACCACGTTTTTCAGGTTTCCTTCTAACAGGTACTTTTCAAAATAAGTATACTGGGAATAATTTCATTATTTATAAAAACGATGATACTTGCATGGTACGACACTTTTGGTAATTCAATCAGCTATCTTCGAGCCATTTCAATTTTTTTCTAAAGTACTGCTAACGTTTTTCCAAATCCGTATTAAAAATTGGAGAATTAGGTATATGTCTTCATAAAATAATAATACACGAATTCGATTTTTTACTGCATAATTTAGTACTCAATCTATTGCTTCGTTTTCAACGAAAATTCACTCGAATCTGCTTCAACATACATAGAACAACATATAATTAATTGAGCAAAAAAAAACACTGATTGAAAAATTTAAAAAAAATCACAAGCCCACCTCACTTTTCTGACTATGCCAGTGGGTTCATATTAATCTAGTTTTTCTAGTTTTGGTTTGAACCATTGGATATTAATCCAATGGTTCAAACCAAAACTAGTAAACGAAGTCTGCGTAAAAAAATCTTTATTTTCCAAAATTTTCCAACGTTTTTCCAAAAATCGTTATTTACTAAAAGACGTCTGGTCCACCGCCATCCCAATGGGTATCGGCACATCGCGATTTGGGTTCAACGATTTTCGAACGAGATCAGGGTTGATTCGGTTGAGGATTCGAGTATGACAAAAGACAGCGGAGGCTTCGGAGAGCTCGGTGGAGGGTAATTTATCGTTACTATTAAAATATGGTCGAGGCCTCGCGTCATCGAGATTTCCTTGGTGCTCGGGTACTTTGGCTTCGTGGTGGGTATCATACGTATGAGGAGGACCGCGTTATGGGCGAATATAACAGTTTCTATGGGTGCACGAGGCGTCCACCATGATTTACAGTGCCTTTGGAGTTATGACGGTCCGAGCCCACCTCTCTTGGTCTCATCCAAGGAAGAACGAGTGAGAAAGAGATACAGTGAGGGAGAGAGAGAGACAGAGAACCATCCTGGCGTTTTTCTCTCTCTCTCTTTCCCTCTCTTTTCGTTTATTCCTTTCATTAGGTCTATCTTCGTTCAGGCACGTACATACGTCTTATTGTACGTTCGCATGATATGTGTACGTGTATTTCTCAACTGCATCTCATCGCGAGCTCTCCGGAGCAATTTCGAATCGTAGAATCGTGAACGTGGTCGCGCCCGAGCGAACCCGGGCTATCCTCCTCCTCGTCGTACTGTCTTCGGAGTTCAATAGTTCTTGAAGACGCGATTATTCCTTTAGCGTGCAGGAGATGGACAGAGGGGGTGTGGAGGGGGCCGGGGAGGGGGAGATATGGAAAATACTCTTCGATCTACCATTATACTGAAGCCACGACAAGTCACCAGTCGATTAGATACGTGTCCTTAATTCTGCGTCAGAAATCCTGCACGATATGTCCCCAGTCAAGCATCAGGCAAATCCTCGAAGAATATCCATCCTCTCTCTCTCTCTCTATTTCTATGCTGATTCCAACCAACAACTCACTTTTTCAATTTTGATTTTGAGGTTATTAAAATGATATTAAAGTAATAATTAATAATGATAAGTTTAATTATAATTATTATTATAAATAATGTTATATTAATATAATAATAACGTGATAATATGGATAATAATAATGAATAATAATAATTGAATATCCATTTTTGTAAAGTACTACATAATTTTTAAAAATATTGAGTACTTATTATTGTTAATTATTAGTATCAGTATTATTTCTGCTGTATAACATTTTTATTTATTATATTACTTCATGTTGATATGGTTATTAATTTGTATTATCATATTTATTTATTATATTATCGTAGTGAAAAGAAAAATTCAAAAGGGCACATTGAAAAACGTGAATAGTCCAAACTGATTATCAATATTTACTAAAACATCGCGCAACACACCCATTTACGGGTGAATAAATTTGTACTTACGTTTCAATATATGCAAGCTATTATACGTATTTTCCAGATTCATAGGTTTGCAGGCACCATCGCAAGTGCCGTTGGGGAACCGTTGAAAACCGATCGTTTACATCCCAAGACTGAATTGAGGCGTATAATTCAGGAGCGTTAGATCACCGGATAAGCTGTGAGAAAAAGTCGGCGAGAACGAATAAGCCCACGTTCTTGGTATCGTAACCCAAACAAATCCGATCGTCATTTACAATATTACCGAGACCCGTTGATCCCCGTAGATCCTTCTAATCCGGAAATTTGAATCGCTGTCGTAAAACGAGACTGCCGCGGTTGAACGTAAGCGATCGGGATCCCGATTGATGAGGATTAACGTCAGCGAGAAGTGAGGATCCCCCCCCCCCCCCTCCTCTCCCTTCGTCTTCAATATCCCACGGAGTTGATCTCAATCGGAATTTTCCAAGATCACATCCGAGAAACATACTCAGCCTATTATTTTCCACCGCGGAAAATCGAAAAGATTGGCACAGGGTAATTGCTCGGGATCACCGTCGGTAAAATAGAGATTCGGGTGAAAATGTATACGATTGGAATTTTTCAAAACCACATTCGAAGAACACCCTCAGTTCGCTACTTTCTGCAATGTAGAACGAAGAAGATTGGCGCAGGGTAATTGATTCGAACCACCGTCGGTAATGCAGGGATTCGGGTGAAAGTTATAATACGATTGGAATTTTGCAAGACTAAATCCGAAGACCACCCTCAGTCCATTACTTTCCACTATGTAGAGCGAAGTGGATCGGCGTAGGGTAATTGTTTCTAATAACTGTCGGTAAAGTAGGAATTCGGGCAAATGTTCATAAGATCGGAATTTTGCAAGACTATATCCGAGGGACATTCTCGGTCAATTACTTTTCACCGTGTAGGAAGTAGGTTGAGACAGGGTAATTGCCCTGTACCACCGTCGGTAAAGTAACAATCCGGGTGAAAATCGTTTACCCGGAGGAAAAATGATTGGAAAATCGAGAGTGTCTCGAATCCACGATCGAGGCGAACAAAACCCACGGAATAAATCCCA
The DNA here is from genome assembly GCA_030522765.1 of Ophioninae sp. B BG-2022a. Classification (NCBI taxonomy): domain Eukaryota; kingdom Metazoa; phylum Arthropoda; class Insecta; order Hymenoptera; family Ichneumonidae; species Ophioninae sp. B BG-2022a. The sequence continues at coordinate 34,916 of JAPYZJ010001292.1, read as the reverse complement.
CCTTGTAATCGTGTGTGCCGTGGACGAATGATACGGACTTTCTTATTCCCGAGTGCACTCGACCACATTTCCAAAGAGCAGCGCGCGTGAATATATAAATGGCCAAGTTGGGACACGAGAGGTTGGCGTATTATACGTTGACGCGTGCGAAACACGATTTTGCAAGTGAGACTCTCTCGCGAGTGAGGAATACTTTATTGTTGCTGGATGAAAATCATAGTATTCCTTATTGCCTAGACGTAACAGCGTTTCTTTCGTTGCTTCGCGCTTGAACGTTCAAAAAAAAAAAAAGAGAAAAGAAAGAAAGAAACGAAAAAGAAAAGAAAAAAACGGTGACTCCCATTATCCGTTTATTAAGCGGTTGTCACAAAGATTTACATCGTTTTATTTACATGTATACTGCATTCGAGCATACGTAACGACTGGGGCAAATACCGCTCGCGCATCGTTAGCGAGGAAGCCCGGTTACGGCCGTTTTCCATTTCTCTTCGAGAGCTAGCTCACCTGCGTTCCCATCGAGCTGCTCCTCGCTATTTCTTACCCCTCTGCTTTACCGTGCAAGTCCGAATGGCCTCGTTTCATCGAGAAAACAAACCAGGAGTGGCCTCGTAACGATTGTACGAAAAAAAAACACCAAGGTTTCTCGTAGTTTTCGAGATTTTTCCAGTTACCCTGTGCCCTCTTGAGGGCTATGGGAAAGTGTCGAAAACAGGGGAACGAAGGTATCGCCAAAGATGGTTCCTTTTGCTTTTCATTCCGTAGTTTACCTGCGTTCTCCTGATGGGCACGGGGAAAGTGCCGAAAACACAAAGAGATCGCCAAAAACATTTTTGTGCCTTTCTGAAGAGCGTGGAGGAAGTGCCGGAAACCAGACAACGAAGGATTCGACGAAAAATTGTTTCCTATTGCCAGTTTCCCTCTGCCCTTCTCAAGGGCACAGGGAAATTACGAAAAATTGAAAAACGCCGGAAAGCGATGCAAGAAAACCAAATGGAAGCATCGTCGACAAGTCCTTTTTTTTACGAGTCATATTCGTTGAGAAAATAATTTTTTTTGTTTTTTTTTTTCTTATCGAGGGACAAATGAAGAGGATGATTCGATACTCAAGTACGACGAAAGGATCAGCAATGACTCGTTCGCAATACACGGCCAATCTTTTTCACGATCCCTATCGATTTCTCATTACCACGTGTATCTCAAACGCGTACTTGTTTCACGATATTTTTCCGCGTTCGCGCGCCTCACCTCCTAGTTCTCGACTTCGAGGCGATTGGAAGCGAGTTTTGCGCAATTATTAGAACACCTCACGGTCCGTAATAAACGGTGGGATATGCCCCGAAAGGTGTTAGTTCAAGATCATCCGGTGATACAAGATGGCTTGTGCTCTTCGCACATTATATTGCCTCTCTGGCTCCCCCCCCTCCTCTTCTACCATTTTTATCCGCGTTACACGAGAGGCAGAGATCAGACATCATCCAAACGTTTCGTCATCCTGCCAACCGCGTCGCTTCTTCCAGTGACACCAGATTTATTCCAGGATCGCTGGAACACCAGATAAGACTGGCCATGGCCAAAAATTCAACACTCATTGTCGATACACCGATCATCGTTTTCGCGTGTAAACTCATTTGTTAATTATAAATACCTGGGTCGGAAATTAAAACTATTTTCCCTCTGGGTCTTTCCATTTTCGTTAGTTTAAAAATGTCACCAAAATATATGTAATGGAAATCAAAAAGATTCATTGACGAACTCGATTTTGTATCGTGCGTTGGATTTTTTTTATTTGTATAATTTTAACATTTTTTTTGTATTGTATGATACGATTTTATTTATTTGGTGGTAATTTCAACAAAATCTTCGGCAAGAATTAATTTAATTCATTCAATCCAATTCAAATTTGATAATTTGAGAAACGGATCAAATTTGCTTATTTCAGAAAATATAAAAAACAAATTTAATTGAACAAAAATTTTGAGTATTTCAGTAAATATCTAGTCATAAAAAACGTGTATTATGTATTATCTGATACGAAATTTTTTAATCAATTTTTTTAATTTTGTATCGCAGACCTGTATTTTTTTTTTAATTACAAATATGTCGATAATACAACAATGTTGTTTTATATAACTCGATACCTTTTTCAATTTCGATAATTCGTATAATCAAATAATTTCGTATTGTATAATTCGATACGTTTCCGAATATTTGAAAAATCCAAAATTGTAAAAATGTAGAAAATCAAGTTTAATATAATAAATAAAAATTCCAAAAAATTTACATAGCCGATGTGTTGCTTTACTTAACAATTTTTTAACGGCAAGATTAATTGAGTAATTGAGAGTAAAATCGGGGCCTAAGCTTCAAAGTTAAATCAAGCAACCAACAAAATTGATGATAAATAAAAATTACATAACAAACTCATAAATTTTAATAAGCACTCAATTTAAATAAATTCAATTACGATTGGCCCAGTATTCAATAAACTCGTTTTACTCGCGTGTATTTCTGCCTGATCTTCTTCTTTTCTGTTCCTCTTCTTCACCTTCTTCTCTGACTTGTTCTTTATATAACTTAACACGATGGGACATTAGGGGCAGATTATTCCAAAGCCACCGGATCGTTCTGCTGCTCAAACGATCGAGTAACGATTTTGCCCTACTTCGGTGTACAGACGATCTGTCTTCGTCCCCCCACACACTCCTTCTATGTATATACAAATATATATAAATATATATGTTTGATATGCGTATAAACATACAGGGTGTCCCAAAATAAAACGACAATATCGTAGGTTCTGACATGTGGTGTTGATACACATGATGATATGGAATAACCAAATACGATCTCATTAAAAAATTCTCTAATTTAAACTATTACTGAAGGCGTATAAAAAAAAAGTCGCGAAAATTGTTGAAAATTTGAACAACTGTAATTTTTGATCAAATCATGATAGGTGAATTATTTCATATTTTTTCACTACATTATTTAGCAGTTACAAGCGTATTAATTTGATATGGTCGACTGTGGGGAAACAGCTTGTGCAGACTTATTAATGATTGCAAAAAGAATGAAACTAATTCGCTGAAAAATCTGAAAATATTAATAAATCAAGATTTCCAATCGAACTATTGATTTGGCTAAGTTTCGATTTGACAAACTGCGTTGTCTTGTTCGGCACTCAATTTATAAAACAGTGGAATATTTCAAATTGATCATTTTTGCTTATTTTAGAATTGAAAACAACATTGTTTCAAAATTAAGAAAAAATCATTTTTCAATTAAAGAAAAATACATATTAAAATTGAAATTTATTAAACAAAATTTGAAATATATATTTTTTCAATTTGTTTATTCCAATCGTACAGGTTGAGAAAATTTAAAAATTGATAAATATTTTTATCGGACAGTTACAACAGATGTACAATCGATGACAAAACCTAAACACATGATGTATTTGACTTTGATGATTATTTGATGATTATTAAAAGTGAAAATTTACCATTTGTAATTGATAATTTATTATTAAATTATTTATTTTATTTTAAGGAGTTTCAAAAAAATACAAATATCTCAAAAGTGTGACACTTTTTATTGACATCGTACTCGGTTATTAAGGATCATCGCAGGCTTGTCGGAAGTTGGAATATTGCAATAATGGTGATATTTTGGGACACCCTGTATCAATACATATCATACACAGATATGGGCAAATCGCGACGAGACCGCGTCATCGAAACGTACGTCCATGAAATTCCTCGGCCAGCAGAATCTTCCACGTAGTATTCACGCGATTTGATGAATTACCGTAATTTCTCTCTCATTCCACTTTTCTTATCGTCATCCCGATGGATTCCCATCGAACAGCGAGATTATTGAAATAATCGCGATCTCGGTTCTTAACGAGGACCAGCAAGGTCGAAGGACCGTTTTACCTCATTCAAAACTGTAACCTAATGTCGATAAGACTACGAACCAACAAAAGAGATAATCCTGTACCAGATTAATTAACGAATAAAAAAATAAGAAATATATATTTTTAAAAAAGTGAATAAATAAAAATGAAAAAAATAGAACACAACCTGAAGAAATAAATAGTATAATGTGACAAAATAAATAAAAAAAACAACAAAGTAATAAAATAAAATAAAATGTTTGAAAACTAGAATAATATGTCGAACGAAAAAACAAAATGCGAATGAATAAATAAAATTAGGAAAAATTAAATATAATTTGAAAACATAAATAAAAATGTGATAAAATGATATGAAATGTAAAAAAAAACCTATAAAGTGAAAAATTAAAAGAAAATGTGTAAGAATAAAATCAAACGTGAAACAATAACGTAAATTCGAAAAATGTAGTCAAATTTAATAAAATGTTTAAAAATATAAAATAAAATTTCAAAACAAACAATTAAAATGTGAAAAAATTGAACAAAATATGAAAAAGTAAAATACAAAAAAATGACGAAATATTTTTTTTCCATAGCTTCGCGGTACGAATGAACGTAATAAAAAGTAACGTAAAGCAATTGGGTACACACATACCTACACACACGGGCACGCGGACGCGTGATGCACTGGCAATGTTGAACCGGTGAGAGACATAATGTAGGAGGTAATTACGACACGTCTGAAAACGACCTTGCGATCACGTATACCTTGTAAGGAGAGTCTTGGCAAACGCGGTAATAATCTCGTTGTAGTCGACGCTGGATGAAGGCTTTAATCGATAAAGAGCGTGATTATTTTCCATCTCGTTTTGCACCTCTCGTAATAATATCGGTAAAATTTCACAAACGCGTGTTCGTTTTCTTTTTCTGTTTTTCTTATTTTTTTTTTTTTGGTTTTTTTCTTCTTCGCGAAACATCCATCCGACGATATGTCCATTTGCAATTGCACCAGGGCACCACATTTCTAGACATACTCGTATGCACGTATTTATGAATTCTTGCCAAATGTAAACAACAATAATAATAATACATTTTTCATAACGTTTTTCAGTCCGTTTTCAGTATACGTCCTTTCTCCTTCCACTTTATTGCTTATTTAGCTTATTTTGCACTTCCCTGAGCTAACCTAACCTTCGAATCGAACCTTCGTCCACTTCGAAATTTTGAAACCACTATTCTCTAAACCGCGTGAACCAATTGGTATGAAATTTGTTGGGTGCATTCAGTACGTTGGCACCGTTTAAAATAAATAAAATACATTTATTTTCTATAAATAAAATTAATCAATTTTTTATAAATAAATGAAAAGAGTTTATTAATATTTCGTATATTTATTTTTCCATTCATTTATAACCCAAACATGAATAAACTATTGGCTATTCTCGTTCGGGAAATTTGAATAAATTAGTAAACAAATTTCTCATAAAATCACATTATTTTTCACAATATCATAAATTAATTATTTTATAAACTAGTATATTATAATATGCGTGTTCTAATATGCAAAGTGACTGTCCGAGATAAAAAAAAAGAAAAAAATAAACTAGCGCTAAAATACTCGCGGTTATTTGTGTGTCAAAGTCAGCAACCCCCTTAATATTCGATCGAAGCGATAGTTAGGTCTGGTCGATCAACTGTACTCGGACTCGATATTCTCGTACGTCGAGATGCATTGGGAAACGAAGAAAGAAAAAAAAATGAACGGACACAAAGTGCCAGGTGTACAGTTACATTATTATATTAATATAATGTTATTATGATTGTTATGATTATTATATGTACATGGATTATTCGTACGTGTATCTATTTTGTACATACGAAGGAGGACGATCCCCGCAGTGAGAGGATCGTCGTCCTTGGGTCAATCCCGTCCCAAGAAATCTCGAGTTGATGCCACGGTGACGAGCATAGACACCAGGGTGAACACATGCATTTCGAACAATCTCCGTCCACGCTCATTCTCGAGCTCGAATCGTCTCCCGAGATTTCAGGCGTGGTAGAAACTAAAATTGTTTATAATCCATTTTTTTTCTCGTTTTTTCCATCTGAATCGCCAATTTTTGAGCTTTTACAAAAAAGCTCAACATTTGACAAAAAAGGAAAAATTAAAATACAAATTTCAATTTTTCCATTTTATTTGCTAGCCAAAATTAACGAACGATTGGAGGGATATGTGTATTTTTTTTAATGAGCAGTAAATGTTTTTAACATTTCAATATCGATGGTCGAGTATACCTATAGTTTTTTACATTTGTCAAAAATAAAATATTGTACAATTGTGGATGAAAAAATTAAACAATACTTTGAATATAATTCTTTTTTTAAATAGTTATTTTGTTAATGACAATGAAATTAATTTTATTTGGTAAAATATTTTGTATTGGATCGAATTCATAAAAAATATAGTTAAATTATATAGCAAGGAATTGGATATAATAATATAATTAATGAAATCAAATTTTTGAAATTAAATGAAATTGTTTATTATTTTATAACCCCCATTCAATCGACTGAATAAACCGATTAATTAAATGAGTATTAAATAAATAAATATTTTTATAAATTTTAATGTCAATAAACAATTTAAATACGAATCAATAATTATCAGTCATTCATAATTTAAGACATAGATCAAATCTCTCGAGATGTAAAAATAAAATGTTAAAAATACAAAATTATATCGAATCACTTATTGTCACAATTAATCGATCGTTAAAATGCTTATCGATCATTACGAGCAATCGATAAGTGTCCGCAAAAGAAAACCTGTATGAAACGTTTCAAGATACGAAAAAAAAAGAAAATAAATGTTACCCTCGTCGAGTTGCACACCCGGGGAGGATAAGTTCAATATTCCTTTCGTGCGAGTGCACGAATAAAATGGTGGGTTAGCGAGACGGTGAGGAAAAAGTGGCGTGGACAAAACTGGACCCGTAACGATCAAAACTGATATCCCGTGGATAAATGTATTCGAGAAAAAAGGCGAAAAATTTATGGAAAATAAGGGAACGACAACAAACAAAAAACGAGAGAGAAAGAGAGAGAGAGAGAGAGAGAGAGAGAAACAAACGAACAAACAAATAGCAAGTATGAAATTTGATATCAGGCGATCTACGTGAGAGGAATTAAGTTATGAATTACGACTCACAATAAATGTTTAAATTATTCGTACCTCGGGAATGGGAAGTAGCGGAGAGATAGAGAGAGCGAGAGAGAAAGAAAGAAAGAGAGAGAATCGGAGAAGAGGTGAACTCAGCAGGGTCAGAGGTGAAAAATTTTCTCTGGTTGGTTTTGCGCGAACTCCTGCCAGTCGATTAAAAGAGGCTTTAATCATCTCGCCCGCGAATGGTAAGCTCGGCGTATATAGCAAACGTGACGCGGTGGTGGAAGAAGAAGAGCCAGCCCGCAAATACATGCGTCTGTGAACGCGTATATCGGGCATCTCGATTAAAATTCACTTTAAACTCAAATAAACCGTCAACGACGATTTTCGAAAAATCAAAAGTCACCGGAAACTCGTGATCCGTGCTGATCCGTCGTTTCTTCCGAAAAAGGCTGATCCTCCATTTTGTAATAAAAAAAAAAAAACATTTTGAAAAAGTACCGTTTATCGGGCAGACAGGAACTTTGTGGTAAATACTCGGAGCGGTGACCGCTTAGTCGCGCACTGAGCGAAAGCCTGATTATTCTGATATCTTCGTCGTTTGGATTCTTTGATGAAACGTTGACGACACACAGGAAAATCAAAACTAAAAAATCTCATTTTTCTCGTCGCAGTGTTCCTCCGGAAGACCGTAGAGGTAACGGAACGTTAGGTTAGTTTTGAGATTCAGACCGATGAAACATTGAAAACGGACAAGATTATACGTTGGATCTCAGGAAGTAAGGAATAAGAGGACAGACGAGAGGAAACCAAGAATGTACTCAAAGAATTAAGTGAAAATGTCATTAAAAATATATTAAATATATGTGTATATATAAACAAATATATACCATCTATAAAGCTTTATCATTCAGTAAACTCAAAATCGAGCCCAAAATCCTTAAACGGCAGAGACGTTTACAAACCCTGATGAAAAACTCGAAATTGGGCTCGTTACCAGACCGCGCGGGTTCTGCGGCCGGCTTAGTTCAGTGACGCCTCCGCTGGGCGGCGCGGGCACGCGCATGCGCGTTTCGTATACCGTGGATAACGCGGGAAGTTCGAACGACCGGAATAATCGGCACACGCTTCGAGTCCTCGCTTCCTCCGCTCCTAAATCCGTGCTCGGTTAGTCGGGGATAAAATACGGCCAGTGGAAAATGGCGAACGAGCGTACGGTGCTCCCCCGATTATGCGCAATCGCTACGGTGGCCACCCACGGCGTGGACGCGAGCATCGGGTCCTCGGGTAGCCTTTATTTCTCGAGAAAATATTATCATAACACCTGTCGTCTCTACACTGGTGTTGGTACCTACCGGTTTGCGCGTGCTGTATTCTCTCGTCGTTGACTTTTTTTTTCTTTTCTTTCGTTTTTTTTTTCTCTTTTTTTCTTTCTTTTATTCTCATCTCCCTTCCTTCTCTCTCTTTTTACTCCTTGTTCTCCTCTCCATCCTATCTATATTCCATTGCTATCCTCTCTCGTGAGCCTCACAGGCGGGCTACGTAAACGCTCACGATGGACCACACTCTTACACGTGTGGCGACCCCACTGTCCGAACTCTCGAATAATATTTTCCTCGTGACTGTAAGATCGCATTCGAGGACAACACACTAAATGTAAGATATGCACCGAGTGCATCCAACCCGAGTGCTACTATACTTATGAAGGAGGGAATCGATTTTGATGTCCCGCCGTTTACAAGAGACCAAACATACGAGGATCTACAGTCTTGGACAAAAGTATTAGACACCCCGGAAAATCTTATCAAATTTCATCATTTTTTCAATCGTTTAACGATTCTTTCGTACACTTGGGTATTTTCGTGTGAGATCTAAAACTACTCTGGTTAGGAACTCTCTAGGAAAAGAGACAAAAATATTGGGCAAAAATTGATATTTTTTGTTATTTTATGATTTTTAGTTCAGTTTGAATGACATTGGACGAGGTTACGAACTGGAATTTTTCGCGGACATCGTGAATGTCGTAATATTATTTGGGCCTAGAAAAAATGACGATTCACCCAGCAGTGTAGCAAAGAAGTTTGATTTTTTTTTTTTGAACGCCCATTTTAAGGGCGTTCAATAACGTTGGCAGAAAAAGTGATAACGTTATATTTGACAACACCATTTTAGGGCAGTTCAAAGCAATTGTGGTAGCTTTGTAATCTAATTTTTAAAATGCCAGTATTTTATTTCGGTGCATAATACTTTTGGACAAACCTGTAGTTTATACTCCGTAGTGGACATGCCTGTAACGTAAGATAACACCGGAAGGAGTAGCCAACTTATTTTCCTATATCGTCCACGCTACTCGACTACCGATCTCTCAGCTTTGACACTTTTCAACTCGAGAAATAAAAATATGGGCACGAGCGCGAGGACCTTCGAGGTTTGTCATGTCACGAGTTATCTCACGGTCTCACTAACCACTTCACGTTTTTTAATACGCCCGCGACAGAGATTTAATGTTTTTTAGTTACTTTTTTTTCAAACGCACTATATCGAGGATAAAAACATTATTTCATTATTATAACGTAAATAAAAAAAAAATTTTGCGAATATCGTGTCATCAAGGAAAATTCTTCATAATTAAAATAGAAATGAAATGAAACTTTTCTTGAAAATAGAATCGCCTAGAAAATTCTTTAGTAATTAAAACTAACATACAGTGGAACTTTTTGGAAAATTATATAGCTTAGAAAATTCTTTCGTAATTAAAACTCAGACACAACGAAACTTTTTTGAAAATTGTATCGCCTAAAAAATTCTTTCGTAATTAAAACTCAATAGCACCAAAACTTTATCGACAACAGTCTATGTCCAAAAATTCATTGCCTCAGTGGCTACAATTTTTCGATATTGGAATCCATTTTTCCCCTCGTTTTTTCCAGCTTCGTGTATCAGCGATCGCAGATCTCGTTTTATCCCTCGTTCGGAATAATAGCTCGAAAAATGTTCTACAATAAATACTTGCCGAGTACAAGAATAGATAGAGAGTGAAAGAGAGAGAGAGAGGTAGATGGAAAAGAACAGAAAACAAGAAAGAGGAAGAGAGAGTAGAGAGATAAAATAAAGAGAGAGAGAACGAAGAGTATGAAAAGTCCCACTGTAGCCAACGTCTAACTGGACAATTACGAAAATAAAAGATTCTAAAGCATTGTGTTATTCATAGGTCCTCGTGCTGCTGGTACCCGAGCAGTAGCTCAAAGAAAAAGGCTCTCCGGCAGTCCTGTACCTTCAGCAAAGATAGAGAGGGAGGAGTCGTCAGTGCGATTCATACGTTTCTCCTTTGGAGAGTGAGAATGAGCAAGAAAAGAAAGAGAGAGAGAGAGAAGATATCCAAGAGTCTGCACAGTCCCAGACGCGTGTGCAGCTCAGGTCAGGACCAAGATCACGACAAAGGAGAAGCAACTGGAGATTTGTCCAGGCGATCACCTCTCACAAACGCGAAATTTATCTGCGTAGATCTGGTCCCTCGAAGCTGTGCCACTTTTCCAATTTTCCATCGATCTTTCAAGGATGTCCACTCTGAAACTTATTTCATCAAGCTACCGTCACGAAAAAAAGATCACTCCGATGAAGAAGCCTGTACGTGACCCAGAAAGCCATCTTTTTCACAATGTTGCCAATGCGGTACAATTGTACGAGATCTGATACGTTTTCGAACTATTTAAAACTGCAGTACCCCTTTCTACGTTTCATTATGTTTTCAAGCATTCAAGTACACGAATAAGAAAAAAAAGTGCAGCAGGATAATTCGAGGACAAATAGACGTAGTTTTTCCTGGGACGCCCTATCAGGAAGTCCATCGAACGAAAGTAATATTTTTATTATTATTCAGTCGTATGTTTATTATTAATCAAATTAAACACGAAATAATAAGCCCCGAAAATAAGCCCAAAAAATGGTGTCTACAGATGTCAACGATTTAATCATTAATCAAGCGTAATTTTTTTTCCTAATTAGCTGGAAAAATAAATCGAAAATATATAAATCTAAATATAAAAATTAATGAAATAAAAGTACATTCCAAATAGCTGGAAAGTTACTCACATTTTTATTGATGTTTTGTTGCAAATTCCGAAATATCGACATAGAAATAAATCCTAATGGCCATTGATCTTCGAATTAGCCTATTACCTATCCACTTTTGTCAATGAAAACCGTGACTCTTTGATAACGCAAAATGCCCACGAAAAAAGTTAACTCTTCTCCCCACCCATAATGCACTACGTTGGATTCGAAGTGATTAGCAATTAATTACGAAAAATCAAAATCCATCACGTTTCAGGACTGCCTTTCAGTACCAAACGATACATCACGCCGGTAAGACTGTTCTTTCCGCCCTTTTCGTTCCAAGGATGGTAAAATACATTATCGGTGAGAAGCTTTGAAAAAACGAGCCGACGACATTGTCAATGGCGGTGGTTCGGGAAAATTGATGTTTTGGTTTTCCTGAATGGCTCGTTCTGACCTCGAGTGGTACGGACACCCAAAACATCCCGCCGTTTTTTCTCTCGCCACTTCGTTTATCGTGAGGACGCGCGAGAAACGACTTTGGAATCGAACGGGATCGAGGTCGATAAATTATCGACTGGCACCTTGAATTTTGACGCCCCAAAAGAAATTCCAACCTAGAAAATCAGTTTCCTCTCTTTCTCTGGGATCAGTCGTTTCTACCGGGGATAAATTTTTCATCCCCGTTCCACCCCTCGCTGGAAATCTTTTCAATGCTTGAAATCCTTTCATACGAGAATAGCTGTAGTCTTGGATAGTTTATTGTTGTAGCTGGCCTGCTCTGCGGTATGGGACGCCTACGCGTTTGCCTTCTTTCCACCATTCTGTACGATTGCGTTGATCCAGTCCAACCGTCCTACGGCTAACAAGACACCTGCCAGAGTCCACCACTCGTAAAGGATCGACACACTGGACCCACACAGACCTCTTCGGAAATCTTCCCTAATACGGATTTTGTTGTACTTGAGAAATTCTTCGAGCTACTCTAATTCGAATCTTATTTGAATTGTTTTTTATTTTTTTGGGGTAGACTTTTGAAAAATTCTACCCTCCAATCGAGCTAAAATGTTGCACAGACCTTTTTTCGATATTTTTGGACGATTCCTTAAACGATTTTTGGCGATAAAAATTTTTGTATTCTTTTTTGTCGTTTGGGTTTGTTTTTATTTTTGTTTGGGTTTGTTTTGTTTATTTGTTTCAATTTTGTATTTTCTATTTTTATTGTCGTTTTATTTTTATATTCTTTTGCAACATTTTTTATAAACAAAAATTAACGCCCAAATTAAAAAATCGGAAAAAAATCATAAGAATTCTCAACGCTCACAGTATTTGATACGTGACAATGGATTTTTGTGATTGTTTCCGATTTTTTAATTTCTGCGTTAATTTTTTGTTTATAAAAAATGTTTTGATGTGAAAACGTTCAAAAAAATCTGAAAAAAATCGAGAGTGCCTTTTAGAGACAGTACAATAACATAAAAAATCACGGGTTAAATCGGAGAAGTGAGGGGTCAGACCCAAGTCGAATTTGTATGGAATGCCCCATATATTAAAAATACAAAATATTAAAAAAGTGTATATTTAAAAACAGTATATATATAAATAAATATATGTGTGTATCGGTAGAGAGGGAAAAAGAGAGAAAGAGAAGATACAGATTACACCCGATTGTGACGGGAGGGTTATGATTAATCGGGACGATGATCGTTGAACCTGGCTCATATTCAGCGTATCGCGTTCCCTCAATGCTTCCAATCAGGCAGACGAGTTGAAATCGTTCTCGGTGCTCGGTAACCACAAATTTCGTAGTGTTAGAAATCGAATTTTTCTCGCCCCCTCGCTGCTCCTCGTCAACGAGCGAACGCGTTGTATTATGGCCCATTATTCATCGTGAAAGAAGACGAGCCCGTCGAACAATGTCAATCATCCTGCCTCCCGAATCCCCCGCCCGCGAGAAATGTCCATTAAAATATCTTACAATCGTAAATCTTCGCTCGAAACAATAATTACGGATGCCAGAGCGAGAATAAGAGAGAGAAAGAGAGAAAGAGAGAAAAAAACGAGGGAGGGGCGAGAGGGAGAGGAAGGAGCGAGATTGTGATGATGATGATGACGATGATGTGGTTTATTATGCCCCAGTTTCACTTTTGGACATATGCGACAGTTATCGAAGAATAAAAGTATGCAAAATAACGACATAATAATAAAGTATGACTTGTAATTAAAAAATAAGAAAAAAAAATCACGAATCGTTACGCAGCCAAAAAAGATGTCATATATCGCTGCGTAACTTAAAACTAAGATAAGTTAGGGGAAACTGTTATCGAAATAATAAAAGAAACAAAAAATAACAAGAAATAACACGAAATAATAAAAGAAACAAAAAATAACAAGAAATTACACGAAATAATAAAATAAGAAATAACAAAAAATACACTAAAAAATAAGTACGAATACAACTTGAAATCTAGCAATATTAATGATAGGTAAAGATGGAGAGAGAAAGAGAGATTAATTGATTGATTAATTATACCCTAATTAGGTACCGTAAGGACTTGATTTCGCTTTTGTTGAAGATCCGAGAGCATGACGCAATGATAATACAATGTTACTCAAAATAATACAAAAGTATAGGAAAATTTGTCAAATATACGAAATTTGCAAGGTTATACGGAATTATGCAAAATAAACGTTAAAATAATACTTAACACTAAGATTATTGAAAAAAAAGTGGGCAAACGAGAAAAAAAATGACGTTTCAACTAATGCAGAGAGCGAAAGAGGGAGAAAAGATGAGAGGTTGGACGATCTACTCGAGAATGATGTTTACAATAAAAAATAAAAAAAAACATTTCCAGGCTCCTAGAAAATAAAAAAGTGAATTTCCATCGAGATTCCTGAGGGATGACGGAACGGTGTATCATTATTTATAAAAAAAAAAGTGACGGTGTTGCCGTCGAACGTAACGTCAATGAGATCACTCCATTATGCTTGCACCGAATCATTTATCGTCCCTCACCCCCGCCCCCCTCTCGGATGAAGTTTCGTTCGTCAAATATCATAAATCTCACCGCGTATATATCGTTTCGGCTTGAATGGAGTGGCAGAAGGAAAAAAAAAATGACGTACGGCGAATACGAACATTCGTCGAACAGGGGGAATAATGGACGCGAAAAGAACCCGGAGCGGAGTTGCAACAGTGTACACGTGCATTGTACTATTATTGACTTTGGTCAATTTTTTTTCTCGTTTTTACACTCATGGAACCTGCACTGATTATTTGTTTGTTTTTTTTTTTCAATGAAATCAAAGATTTTTAAATATTACTAGACGGATAGAAAAATATCGTCGAAATTCCTGATGATTTGAGAAACAATTATAACTCATGAATTATTTTCGAATTTTTCAATGTACAATTTAGTAATCATGAAAATAAGAATTTAACACGAGTTTTTTTTTATAAGAAAACAGCTATTAATCAACAATCGTTTAAAATCTCAATGTAAATTGAGGTTTCGGTTAATTATTAATAATAATAAAATTAGTCTATGGAATCAATTACATTTAAAAATTGAAGAATTTCTTTTTGTCGGACGGTTTGAACAGGCGTCACTGATAAATCGTTAATCAACGATTTTTACATACTTATATAATATTATATACTTATATACTTTATGTAAATATAATAATACAATTATATTTATATGATATATCCTAATATATCATTGTATTAGTAATATTTTATTATTATAAACATACTATTATAATTTGATAACAATATATTGCTACTATAGTATATAATAATATATAATATATCATCATAATCATTAGAATATATAATATATATATTATATATTCTATAATATTATAGAATATATAATATATTTATATATTAAAAACAATTCATATATTCATATATTCATATTCTTATACGAAATCTATGAATCTGAAAACGTAAATTGTGTTTGCAAATATTTACGAAATTTGTTTCCACAGGCGTTCTTCGATCGGTCTAACATTTTGAATATTCATTCTGACGACGCGAAATAACTGTATATTTTTAAATGTAGCCTACTTTTTTTTAATAAAATGGCATCTCAGCTTTCGAACGAATAGAGGAAAAAAATTCGATTGATTTTTCGCTTACCGATAGGTACTCGCTGTCCCAACACGCAGCCTCCTCGTTTATTCCTCGCTCGATTCGAGCTAGTCTCCCATATTCAATTATCTGAGATCGCAGCCATTAAGCGATCAGTCGGCGCAAATCGATCGGGATGGGAGATTCCTCATCGAGAAGTGTACGTCCTCCGTCTCTATCGCCCGGGTAAGGCCATCACTCGCAACCGTACAACCTCTGTGAATAATCCTGGCGTCGATTGATGATCCCATTAGTGCTCAGGGGAGACTCGACGTGTTGTTTATCAACGCAAAAACGAGATACGGATGGGAATTAGCACGAGCTCCGATATAGACCCCGAGAACGTCGTAATAAAATCTGGACCGTCCCAAATTCTCCATTTTTTATTATTATTATCATTTCTCGAGAGTATTATACGATAATCGATTGTTTGTACTTCTCGTAAATAACAATCAATTTTTCAACGGTGCGAAAGAATGAAAAATACGAAACTACACGTCTCTTCGTAAAGAAGACTCAAAGGCTGAAAGAAAAAAAAAAAAGGATAGACTGCTGGCTCTCGGACTCGCCTTGAAGCAACTTTCGGGAGAAAATGAGATCTGATTTATTCGCATTGATTCGCGCTCGAAAGTTTCATCGTTGATCGGTAGGGTTTCGAGATTATTAACAAAAGTTTCAAGACAATACGTTAGACGTTCATCATCGTATATTTTCATGAAAAATTTAATTGAAATTTTTTAAAAGTCATTATTATAATTTAATAATACAACAACATTATTCTTAATATTACAACATAATATAATATATCAAAAACATCATTATTATTAATAACAATATATCGCATTATATAACATGATATATTACTATTAATAATAACAATACACATTTTAAAAAACATTATCATTATTATCGTAATTGTACACGATATAATATTATTATAAAACGATACAATATTATTCAATTATTCAACTTTATGATTTTTCTCAATTTTCATTTTCCCTACTTTTACCACTACCTTAATTACAGTATTCTTTACAATAATACTAATTATTATTACCATTATTATTATCGTAATTATACACGATATAATATTAATACAGCATGTCATTATATTATTTTTTAGTTTACTTATTTTCGATTTCAATTTTTATTTTTATTACTTTTACAATTACGATGATGGTAGTGTCGTTCGCTATCGAGGTCATCCAAGCGTTGGGAAATCCAGAGGTTAGAGAGTCGGATGAAACTTACGTGCAAAGTGAAGACACGAACGGATGTGTGACGTTTGCGCCCCCCCCCCCCTCTAATCCGTTCTTCGTTCTGGAGCCTCAGGATTGACACCCGTGCTCACCAAATCGAGAGATCCCATTACATAAATATATATATATATATATAATATGTTGGGTCTGTTCTCGGGCTGTTGTACTCCCCCCCCCCCCCTCGCAGCTGGTAAATCGTACGGAAGAGATCTATCTCGAAGACGCATCTCTTGCTTGACCGACACGACAAATTACGCGGGAATCCATCGTGACGCGTCCCGTCATCAAATCCCATTATCGATATTCGTCTGTCATCGCGAGAGCCTCGCGAGAATACGATGCCGCGCCTTTTATTTTTATTTGTTTTTTTTTTTTTTTGTCATTTCTCCATTCCGTTCTTTTTTTCGCTCGACAATACTTCTGTCCACGTGTTTACGCACGTGTTAAAAATGTATTTGTCGAAATAGTTTGTTTATAGGTTGTGTGTGTAAAAATCGTAACGAAAAAATACATGATTTAATTTTATACGTAATTGTTTAAATGAAATACATCAGGGGGCGTGGTGGTTTCTATATACTTCAGTTTGTTTATAATAGTTTTGACTTTTGGAAGGATTTAGTGAATATTACGTTTTTTATGTAGTTTATATGATGTTTGGGTTTGTTTGGGTTAGGGAATAGTATAGTGTTAGAATAGTAATATTGACAGAATATTTATAATAATTTTGACAGAATGTTTATAATAGTTTTGACTCTTGGAAGGATTTCATGAATATTACGTTTTTTTTATGTAGTTTATATGATGTTTGGGTTTGTTTGGGTTAGGGAACAGTATAGCGTTAGAATAGTTATTTTGGGAGAATAGCATTTTCGTCTATTGGAAGGATTTCATAGGTATAATATTTTTTGTGTACTTTATATAATGTTTGGGTTTGTTTTTTCAAGAAATAAAAAGACTTTACAAATTTCGGGCTACGTAGATTCGATTGTCGATTTTTTTTGTTATGCTGGTACACGTGTCTCCAACATACGTTGACGTTTCCAGCCATTTTGCATGTTTGGTTTGTTTCGGGTTTGTTTTGGTTTGTTTGGGTTGGGCTTGGCGATTTTTTGCTATCGATAACGACGGTGCACCCGCTCATACCTTATTGACCGAAGTTGACCCCTGCGACCTTTTTTCCGTGGCCAAAACAGAAAAGAGTCACAAAAAAAAGGAAATTTGCCACGATTGAGGAGATAAAGACCGGATCGCTAGGAGAGCTCGAGGCCATACCAAAAAGCGCCTATCAAAAGTCCTTCGAGGATTGGAAAAAAGCATTGGCACGAGTTTATTATATCTGAGGGGGGATTTCTTCGAAGATGACAAAATAAATATTGATGAATGAAATAAATTTTTTTCGAGACAAATAAAAAGTCACTTTATTTTTTTTAACTAACCTCGTATGTATGATAACACGTAAATTTGTATATGTGACATTATACTACATAACACGATTTCGTATATATAATTTCAGGCAAAAGTATTAGACATCCTAAAATTTTTTATTTATATCCTAAAATTGTGAGGAAAAATGAAAATACGAATTATCGAGCGTCAATATTGGCTCGATCCTCCCTCAGCCTTAATTACAATCGTGACGTATTTCGAATGGAGAATAATATAGGTGCCTAATACTTGCGCCCAGGGCTGGATAACATCAATTTATAACGATGTATAAATAATATACAAAAATTAACAAAAGTTATTATATCGTACGATAATATTTGTTTTATCGATAATAATCGTATCAATAATAATGATAATAGGCTTTTATGTGATTCCTATGTGCTTAAATAACGTATACACGTGCACATATGTTTGGTGTGAAAATTCCCACGTAGAGGAAGGTTCATGCCTAAACGACTCTCGCATCTGTCACCTGTCTTCTTCGTGATTTCGTTTATATACGCGCAGCGTGAGCGATACATCGCGATGAGGAAGCTCGCGCGATTAACGCACACGTACACGTATTCCCACACAAAGACTGCAACGTCGTTACGTCACTCGCAACTTTTCCCTTTCCTTTTTTATAATCATAAAGTCTTGGATCAATCGATTACGAGAAGGAGAAAGAGAAAGAGAGAAGAAGAGAGAGGGGTAACAATTTTAATCGAAAAGCATCGCGCCTTTTCAAAACATTTCGATACGCCATTTTGATATCGTTCGGCGTTCCACGCATGCGCAGCGGACGTTATTCTATCATTTTGAAGCTATCCGTCGTTCCGCGCATGCGCAATGACCTTCCACCATTTTGGCTTCGTCCGGCGTTCCGCGCATGCGCAATGACCTTCCACCATTTTGGCTTCGTCCGGCGTTCCGCGCATGCGCACAGTCGCGCATCACGAAATGGCCGCCGCGTTACCACGTGACCACGCGGACTCTCAGGTCTCAGCGAAGAAGGACCACAAGGCTAAAAAGAAATTCCGGATCGATCACGTTACGCGTAACCGTGTAAACACGGAAGCGACGACAATGGGAATCGTCTTGTCTCCCGAGAGAAAGGAACGAGCCGAAGAAAGAGATATTGCGGGACGTGAGGGGCGAGGGATGGAGTAGCATAAAAAAAAAGGGTCCTTTAATCCGACGGGAGACATAAATTCGGGGCAACGAGTCAGTTTGGCTACCGCCACGAAATCCCGGCGTAGCTAAAGGGGTTATTCTCCACCAGGTGTCTATCGCCAACTGCGCCGGTGACAATATGAACTTCCCCGCCTTCCACCCTCCCCGACATTTTTGCTTTCTAACTTTCGCGAGCTACGCCGACCAGAAAATCATCTGCAAACCTTAATTTTTTATTTTTTTAACGTAGCATTTAATTTAGTTTTTTAATTTAACTTAATTTTTAATTTTTATTAAATTTAATAATTGACTATGATAATGTTAAATTGTGTAAATTAAATATATTAATTGTAATGATGTAATACTATATTGTTAAATGATATTTTCGGTGAGGAAAATGTGGATTACTGGATTGATGGATTTACTAAAAATGGTAACAAAACATTCTTCGACGTTTTTTTAATTAAAGTTTTTGCACAATATTTTTTTTGTTAAAATACAATGGAAGAAAATAATTCTTTTTTAATTTTCTTTACGATCATTAATTCCCCTATAATTATTGGCGAAAGTGACAAGTGCCATTTTTTTCTGTGATCACTGATAGCTCTGCGAAAATTAATCGTGCAGACCTCTCGGACCACTTAAATCAAAGAGGAAGAATCAAGCTAAAATTGTTTTCAACTAAAATCCCCGGAAAAAAATGTTGATGCCCGTGAAACTGCCGAAAAACGAGCCGAAATATGGTTCTTTGTCCTACGGTTTTTTTAAAATCTTCACTCTGAATGAGTCAACGATAAAAATATTTTACCTCAAGATCTCAAAATTAGAAACTCGACCTTCGATTTACTTTTTCTCTTTTTGATGCGCGATAATTTTTTTCAACGTGATGGGTTTTTGAAAATCGACGAAAAATGCAGATTTTTCTCATATTCTTTAATTTTTTATCTAATTATTTTATAATTGTGAAATATATGAAATTAAATTATAAAAAATTTAACAATGTATACATATACACTACCGCTCAAAAGTTTGGACACACGAGTCGATATTTTTTCCCGCACATAAAGTTCGATAACTCTGCCAAAAAAAAGATATTCGAAAATCCAAAGTAGCATTTTAAAGAAGATATATCAGGCTTCAGTTTACTGTATTTAAATGTTTTTTTCAATTTTTTTTCTACCCGGTACGGATTTTGGCACGTGGCCGTTTTTAGGCATTTTTTCGACCCTCGCGAATCCGGCGCCGATTCTAAGAAATTTTTTTTGTTTTTTTTTTACTCAAAAAAGCTTGAAAGGGTACACAGAAGCTCCATATTACTTTTTTTTTTTAATTTGCGATTTTTTTTGGGGAGTTATTTCATTTTTTGCTAAAAACGACAAATTTTGCAAAATTCGAAATAACCCAAGAATGATGGGTTTTAAGAGAAATTGTTAAGGGTACAAAAAACTGCGTATTTTCATAATAAATCGCCTGGAATTTTTTCACAATGTTTCTCTGACATTTATTTTTTTCTCGAGTATTTTTTTCGAAATTTACGAGTCCAATTTTTTTCTTTCAGGCCTATAAAATGTTTGAAGGCACTTAGAACATTAAAACATTATCTTAAACCTACCTACCTTACATTACCTTAAAACATTTTATCGACGTGAAAGAAAACAAATTGGCTCGTAAATTTCGAAAAACGACTCGAAAAAAATAATGTCAGAGAAAAAATCTGAAAAAATTCCAGGCAATTTATTATGAAAATACGCAGTTTTTTGTATTTATAACATTTTCTCTTAAAACCTATAATTCTTGGGTTATTTTGAATTTTATACAATTTGTCGTTTTTGGCAAAAAATGAAATAACTCCCAAAAAAAAATCTCCAAAAATGTTTAAAACGTGCTATATGGAGCTTCTGTGTGCCCTTTCAACATTTTTTCTGACTAAAAAATAAATTAAAAAATTTTCTTACAATCGGCGCCGGATTTGCGAGGATCGAGGAAAGGCCTAAAAACGACCACGTACCATATCTTCTTTAAAATGCCGCTTTGGATTTTCGAATATCTTTTTTTTGGCAGAGTTATCAAACTTTAAGTGCGGGAAAAAATATCGACTGGTGTATCCAACTTTTTGAGCGGTAGTGTATATATATGCATATACACATGTGAAATTTCGTTACGATCAGTATACTTCTTTCTTTCATTTATCTATTTTTCGAGGGTGAAAAATACCCCGAGCGAGATTAGTCACGCCGCTTTGGCGGAAACTCGAGGGTCGTCCTAGCGTCCCCGTTGCTCTAGCTTCCGGCCATTAGTGAAAGTAATCCCCGAATCACGAGGAATCAAATACACGCAACCGAACACGTCCCTATTATCCTACGAGAAACGTTTTCGTTCTTTTTCTTTCTTCGTTTCTCTACATCTCGTGACCTGTACATATACGTGCGTATGTATATGTGTCCGGCCGCGTTAAACGCAACTAAATAGAGAGGTATCACCCGGGCCGAGAAGACAGCTGTATTCCAACGGTTTATTCCCACACGAAAAGTCACCGATCTTTTCGATTCGTAAACACAGTTTTTTTCGACGTACGTACTATTTAATACCTTTTTTTTTCTCGAATGAAACAACTTATTTCACCGAGCGAAATTATACTTCGTAATGAGTATTATTATTCAGTAATAATAATACGCATTATGGAATAATAATATAGATATAAAATTTAATATCAATATTTGGTAATAAAAATTGATAAGTTCATAATGAATATAATTATTACTTGTATTATAATAATAGTAATAATCATAATAATACAGAAAAATAGAATTATAATATTTATAATAATTTATAACAATACTTATAATGATATATTATCACATATTTATAACATTTGACTGTTATAAATGAATAGTAATTAATGAGTTATTATCAATAACGTATTAAATAATAATTTATTTTTTACGGTATAACTGATCATTTGATATAAATATTAATGCGTTCGGTTCCTTGTAGAAAATCATTGGTTCATACCTGTTCAACGTTATTCGATTATTTACGCGTTTCAATCACATATTACTAATTCACCGATAAAACGTTCAATATTGAATCAACGTCTCGAGATTTCATCTCATAGAATTCCGGATATATATATTTTTTGTTTTTTTTTTTTGGCAAATGGTAATTATTCTATCTGCCGTACATACACGATACAATATAAATTACGACTACATTTAATCCAATACGAATTCGTTGAAAAAAAAAAGCAAACAAATAATTTCTCCGATACATAGAAATCATAAATAATAAATCAATACCTGTCCGCGCACGTATACGTAGTGCCTAATAATAAATATTATTATGAAAACATATCCGAAAAGTAATATTTACTTACGCGTCGATAAAATTAAACGCCCGATAAAAATCACCTAAAAATAGAATGAAATACTCGAGACAGCAAATCGACAAATCGTATTAGCATAACATTGCGATAACCCATTAAAAATATTTTATCGGTTACGCACGCGCGTATTTCCCCATATTATCTATCTACCGGTTTTAATTTATAGACAGGTGTCGATCGTTCGCCTCCTCGTTCGATTGCAACGTAAATTCGAGAATTTTCTCGAAAAACAAAATTACATAAATTATCCATAGATATACATGTATACATACATATATACATATATAAATATATATATATATCCATATAAAGTACATAGACGTAATGTTCCAACTGGGCAACGCGAAAGGATTTGCCCCTAGATGATCCTTGCGCTCAATGTTGGCCAACCCCCCCCCCCCCTCTCCTACTCCCCTCCCCGTAACTCCGAGCAGACACGTTGGAGGTGAATTTCCGAGATTCCTACGGAATCTTGAGTGCTCATTTTTATGGTGAAGTTCTGAAGTAAACAAAAAAGAAAAAAAAAACAAAAACGAAAGAAAAAAAAAAAGAGGATGGGAAAAGGAAAAACGGAAAGACGTTGAATTCATCGTTTTTAGATGTGGCGGTCGAGGTCTCGACCTCTCGGAAAAACACTTGGAGTGAGAGATAGCGAGTAGAGTGTACATGTGCAATATAATGGGGGAGGGAAGGGGCGAGGGGGTTGATGGGACGGGGGTGGAGCGAGGGGTATCAGAGACGTATAAAACGGCGCTCGAGTCACACATATAAATGCCTGATGCGCCGCATAACTTTTTCTGCTTCTAAGATGCATTCCAGACTCACGCACACACCCATGTATTCATTCGTATATAATGAGACCCGCGGAATCGAAAGGAGGGCGAGAACCACTCGGACCTGTATCTCTTTCGATGAGAATTGTGCTTTTATTTCTATGAGCAAAAATAAAAGCAAAATTTGTAGTAGAAATTCAAATCGTGGCTTTTAAGTATGAAAATTATTATTTTTTTTTACATAATTAATATTTGTATCGTGAGACAAAATTTTGATAACGAATTTTGATTTTAAAAAAGTGGAACTTCAAATCGTGGATTTTAAGTACGAAAATTATTTTCTTTTTTACATAATTAATCTTTGTTTGGTGATAAAAGATCTGAATAACGAATTTTAATTTAAAAAACTAAACCAAAAGACTTTGTTAAAAAAATCTTGATAAAGAATCTCAATAAGATAAATCTTGTTAAACAACTTAATAGATAATGTTGATAAGAAAAATTCAATAAACAGTTGAATTTCATGAAAACTCTTGAAAACAAATTCAGGAAAGAATCTTAATACGGAAATATTACCTGAAAACTTTGATAAAAAAATGTGGAAAAGAAATCTTGATAAAATGTCTTAATGAAAAATCTTGGTAAACAAATATCTATAAAAAAAAGAAAAAATGTATATTTATATATAAGCGAGTATTTACTTACGTATGTACGGTACATGAATGGAACAGCAGTAGCATGAGAGAAAAAGGTTCACTTTATTTATTCCTTGCAGAAGGTGCCCTTGAATTAAAATGGTAATAGAAGTGTTCCATTTGAATTGCGAATATGTCTTGTCTCCATTTTTCTTCTTACTCTTCCTCTCTCTTTATTTTCTTGTAGGTACTCCTCTCTTTTATTGTACCCTCGGGTGTACGAAGGCAGAGTGCCAGAGGACTTTTTTGTCCTAGACCACGAATAAACATAATCTAATCGCTTCTCTCCCTTTTTCTCACTCTCTCTCTCCGCCTCTTTCTTAATTATTTATTTTTCTTTTGAATTATTTATTTTTATTCGTTTTCTTATATTTTTCTTGTTATTTATTTATTTTTATTCCTTTTCTTACATTTGTATTTTCCATTATTTATTTTTTTGTTATTTCTTGAAAACGTACACCCTTATTAAATCGAAAGATTGTTCTAAATTATAATAAATATCATTAACATCGTCATCATATCCCTCCCTCTCTTTCTTTCTAGTTTAATCTCTTCTCTCTTTTTTTCTCCCTCTTTCGAGTATTTATTTTTATTTTTTCATTTTCACTATTTATTTTGATTCTTTTTAAAATATTTTTCTTTTTTCTTTATTACGTCCAAATATCCATTGGATGTATTTTATTGGATTCGAAGTTTGTACTAGAGCATAATAAATACTATAATCATTATCATGTGCCCCCTCTCTTTCTTTCTAGTTTTCTCCAGACCTCTTCCGCTTGTCAACCTTTCTTTTTATTTTCCTCATTCCCTCTCTCCCTTTTACCTCTTCTCCTTCTCCCTTCCTCTCTCTCTCTCTCTCTCCCTCTCTGCATTCGACGATCATCCATGATTCACCTATGTATATGCTAAGTAGCGCCTTGTTTTGAATTTAGAACAGGCGCCATATCGCCGAGCGCAGGATTGCTCTTTGGCCCTGTGAAACTGTTGCTACCTCGTCCTCGTTGTCCTTGCTCCCAGGATGTCGACTGCCCTTAACCACGATTAATTCGTTCGCGGACATCGCTCCGCGAACTGGCATTAATAAATTAACAAGAAACGTAAGCTTCCGGTGTAAATTTCAACCGGTAGGAAAAAGCAGTATCCCTTTTTTAACCCCCCAAAACCTCAGCGATCGAAAATGTCGTAAAAAAAAATGGAAGGGAGCGAAAAAAGATGAAGAAGTTGGAATCAATTATAGGTCTCGAAGAGTGGAGGGGAGAGGCGCGAAAAAACGAACAGAAACGTCGACACGATCCTTGCCCCAGTCGCCCTTTGCCTATTTATATTTACCTCGAGTAAACAGAAATCCGGGGGTGTATTTTCCTTCCCTCGCTCACCGGTGAAACCAGAAGGAAAAAAATGAAATTTCATGCCCGTTAAAAATTCCGTTCAAATTTCAGTCGGCCACGAATTTTAAAGAGATAGAGAATCCCTTTATTATTATTACTATTATTATTGTTATTGTTATGTTCCTTCGGTGGCCGAACGCCTAAGTCAACATTTCACGGAGGCCCTTTTTTCGGCCCTTTTCTTCCCTCCTTCGCAACCCTCCTCGCGATGGTTCAAGCATCGGAAAATTCGTCGATTCTTTTTTACGACGCCATCTTGGCTGAAAATCGAAACTTCTTAAGATCTTGTGCAAAGGATTTTGAGAAAAAAGAAACGTAAATTGTTCGATATTTTTATTCACTTTACAAGACGCCATCTTGGCTGAAAATCGAAACTTCAAAAGATGTTGCGCAAAAGATTTTGAAAAAAAAAGAAACTCAAATTCTTCGATGTTTTTCTTTATTTTACAAGACGCCATCTTGGCTGAAAATCGAAACTTCAAAAGATGTTGTGCAAAAACTTTTGAAAAAAAAGAAACTCAAATTCTTCGATGTTTTTCTTTATTTTACAAGACGCCATCTTGGCTGAATATCGACACTTCTTAAGATCTTGTGCAAAGGATTTTGAAAAAAAAATAAACATGAATTTTTCGATATGTTTATTCACTTTACAAGACGCCATCTTGGCTGAAAATCGAAACTTCAAAAGATGTTGCGCAAAAGATTTTGAAAAAAAAGAAACTCAAATTCTTCGATGTTTTTCTTTATTTTACAAGACGCCATCTTGACTGAAAATCGAAACTTCTTAAGCTCTTGTGCAAAGGATTTTGAAAAAAAAAGAAACGTAAATATTTCGATATTTCTATTTACTTTACAAGACGCCATCTTGGCTGAAAATCGAAACTTCAAAAGATGTTGAGCAAAAGATTTTGAAAAAAAAGAAACTCAAATTCTTCGATGTTTTTTTTCATTTTACAAGACGCCATTTTGGCAGAAAATCGAATCTCCGAAAGATATTGTGCAGAAAATCAGAAATTCCTGGACCGGAAACTGCCTGAAAGAAAACGAAAGTGACGAATTCGACGGGGCAGTTGGGATCTATGTCTCGCGGTGAGTATCGATTTGATCTTGAATATTGCGCGTACAGGAACCGGATGAACTTTTCGGTCTGCAACACGAGCGTTCTCCCATTACCGTGTTTACAATAAATAATAATAATAGTAAGGATAATAGTGATTCAAAGCTTCCTGCATCGCAGATGTTTGTCGATAATTTCGCCGATGATTTATCTCAAGCGTTCGTTTATTTCGATCCATCGCGAGCTTCGTGTAACGCAGATGTAACGATATTTCCCTTTGACAATAACGACCAAAAGATTTCATTTTTTTTTCTTTTTTCCATCTCTCGATCTTTTTTTCGAGCGGAAAGACCGGGTGTCGATTCCTATCTTAATTTCTCTCATTGTCGAGGGGTCAAATGGTTCCACCGAGGTGCCAGAGACAGAATTTGCCGTATGCTCCGTCTTCACACTCCGCGAGGAACCTCCGAACGAAATAAACGAACTAACGAAACATTGTCCTTTTTATATGATTTTCAACAGCGATTACTAAGAAACCACCTTTGAATTAAATAAAATATATCTATCATATATTAAATAACAAACGTTTAATAAAATATTTAGTAAAAATGTAAATAAAAAAGGAAACAATTCTAAATGAAAATTACAGATAATAATACAGATAAAAATGGCAAAATATTAAAAAAAAAATGTACAAAGAATATAAAAAATATTCAATTAAAAAATCGAATAAATAAAAACACCATGTCCTATTAGATGAAATGAAAAAAATACATTTTGTACTAGTCCAACACGATATCGTATATTTTTAAACTCAGTTTCTTTTTTTAAATAATAAATTACGTATTTTTCATTGAATTATGTACAAATCCACTTGTGAATTTGTATAAAATATTATTTCATCAAAAAATCTAGTTAAAAAAAGAACAAAATTTCGTGTTGCTTCAAATACAAAATTTTTTTGTACTCATCCAAAACGATATTGTATTTATTTCTAATTTATATATCTGTCAACATGTATAGTATTCGTCATTGTTGTTTTTTAATCACTTAAGTACTTTCAGTAGTTTACAAATCTCAAATTATTTCTCAATTTTAATGCTATACCTGCATTCAATAAAAAATATTTTTTTCCAACCCATTTTCACCAACAAACTTTGTGTATTTCCTATCAAACAAAATTCTCGAAATATCCATATTGTTTATCATGCATACGCTGAACTTTTATTCCGAACTAACCTCAAACCCAAACATTCATTCAGGCTCCCCTTTCCCCCTACCCTGTACCCTTCCAGAACACATAAAATGCACTCTGAAGGGAGCACAAAAAGTACAATACTCGTTTTATTATAGTAGATTTTATTTTCATAAAAAAAATAAGAAAGAATGTATAAAAAAAAATGTAATTCAGGTTTCTATGCGTAATGGGCACAGGGCGGATGTGGTGGTCGTAAAAAATACTCGAGGCAACGATATTTCGGATGTTCCATCGGTTGCTCCTGTCACAGGTTGGAATTCGTACCTCGTGCTCGAATTCTACGATGACGAGGCAGGTAGAGAAAGAGCGAGGCGTCGTAGGAGGGCAAAGAAGTGGAAAGGGGGGAGGGCAGGATTTCTCCGACTGAAAAATGCAGTCGGAGTATAAATGAAAGAGTAAAAAATTTGGGTAACTCCAGGACCAAGAAGAAACGGAAGATACCGTTCCACGGCCCCCAAAAGAAAGAAAGAGGGTGGAAGAGAAAGAGGGAAAAGAGAGAGAGAGGGAGAGAAACGAGGACATATGCGACACGAACTCGGCCACATAGTGGGCGGATCACCCTGCGATCAGATTAATGACATCATAAACCCAATAAAATATCACCGAGGTACCCAACAATGCGGGCGAATCTCCAGGGACTCCGGACCAGCCTCGACCAGAATCCAGACCGTTCGTTCTCTCCACTTTTAAATCTTCTTTTTCGTTCACTTTTATTTTTATTTTATTTTTTTATTTTTTCTTCGCTCGCCCAACCGACGAGGTGGACCATCCTTTCGCTCCTCGTCACTCTTTACGATTTCATTCGACAAGTTCACTTTTAAAAGCTTCTATTTCAGTTGACTTTTTACTCAATGGGACACGAATGGGAAAATCGATATATATATATACATATATATATATATACATATATATATATATCAACCCCTCCGAAATCAACGATTGGCGATTGAACTTTGAAACATAAAAAAGGAGCAGATAATTTGCCAATTTTTGAAAAGTCTTTTTGGTAACAAAAAATTTTACGATACTTCGTTTATTCGTAAAATTGAAACGTTATTGCTCAGAATTGCCTCGAATACTTCAGCTGATGCATACCAGCTCTTCGAAACTGTAATGACTTTTTTATTTTTTTTTTTATATTTCAGAAATAAAATATGTCTCGTTGATTGGGTCGTAATTTTTCGTAAATACGTTCATCGCTCGTTATATCGATGAAGAAGATCCATCAATTTCGAGTGTGTTTACACTTTCGAAAAAAAATCTACAATTTTGGATCGTGAGAATCGAGAAACGTAAGGGTGAGGTTTCCACCCCTTGGGGGAAGGGGAGGAAGAGAAAAAACGAGAAAAAAAAACATGCGTCGGAGTATTTTGTATACGAAGCTGCGCAGCTCCGCCTGTCTGGAAGACGCGGCTGATCGAAGGATCGACGAGACTCGAACCAATCCCTAGGACATGTCGCGGAGCGTTTCTCACAGCAGGTGACGGTGCACCCTCTATCACGGTGGCAAGCACTCGAAGAATCCTCGGCCTGAGAGGAAGAGAAAAAGAGATATAAAGAGGGGAAGGGGGGAGAGTGAGAGAGAGAGAGAGAAAGATCGACGAGTCTTGTATGCAGAAAATTCACTGTCCTCGTTCATCACCGACTTTTTTTGGCCCGGACGACAAGATTGACGAGTCGCAAGGCCCTCGATAAAAACGCAAGTCGACCAAACTCTCGGAGTCCGGGGATTTTCAGTTTTTTCGCCTCGTTGCGCGAAGCGAAAGGCGGATATTTATTGTGCCTTCTTGAACATCCGGATCCCAATGAAGTGACCAATGAGGATATGTCCGGTTAAAAACGTTTACGAATCGATCGACGATTTATTTAAAATCGGTTAAAAATCGGTTGAAAATCGGTTAAAAATCGGTTAAAAAACTTGTTGAAAATCGGCAAAAAATTGGTTGAAAATCGGCTAAAAAATCGGTTGGAAATTGATTCAGAGCGATTCAAAGTTGGTAGAAAATTGAGTAAAAATCGGTTGAAGATCAATAAAAAATCGGTAGAAACTTGCTTGAAAAAATCCGTTAAATATTGAACAATTAAAAATTCGTTAAAAACTGGTTGAAAATCGGTAGAAAATCGGTAAATGATGGAATCGATTGAATAATGCTTAGAAATCGATAAAAGAGCGATTGAAAATCTGCTGCAAGTGAGTTGAATAAATTATTAAAAATAAAATCGGTGAAAAAATTGTCGAATAAACTTTAAATATCGATGGAACCGATTTTTTATCAATGAAAATCGGTTAAAGTCTGTGTGACAATCGTTTAAAAATCGGTAAAAAATCAATTTATAATTGTTTACAGAACGATTGCGGATTGGTTAACGATCGATTGACGATTGTTAATAATCCGTGAAAATATCGTTGAATATCGGTATCACCGAACCGATCGTCTCGTTGCAACTATAGGAGACATTTGATAAATTGAGCGAGTAAGACACTTGTCGCGTCTCGTCAACAACGGGCTCTTCTCTCATGATCGAGACAGAGCCCATAATAAATCACGCAACTCGATCGTATATACAAAATAATATTTATTTGATTACGCCTCGGTGACCCGTCGTCCAACCTCCGTGTGAATAAAAAAAAAAAGCTTCACGTACACACACTTGCACAATGTGTTTAATAAACGCTGCTGAGTACGAGCTTTTGTTATATATATACCGCGGATCGGTATATCGGCAGCAACGATCGACGAATTCGTGTCCCGCGGCGTCGTCCACCACGTCGTCGTCGTCGTACGTCGATCGGTCACGCATCGGTGGCGCAATCAGAGTGTGCACTCCCTCTCGTATTTACAGGGTGTCCTCCACCGATCGATCGAAATCAACTAACAAAAAAATAAAAATTCCATCATTTTTTAAATCAAGACGTAACAGTTTTTAGGTCGAAGGTACTTTAATCAATATTTGAATTTTTTTAGAGTTATTTTTTTTGACTCTCGAATCAACGAAAATAAATCGTATTTCCAGGGTGTCCTCCACCGATCGATCGAAATTATCCAACAGAATAATCAATATTTCATCATTTTTTAAATTAAGACGTAACAGTTTTTAAGTCCTAGGTACTTTAATCAATATTTAGATTTATTTAGAGTTATTTTTTTTGACTCTCGAATTAACGAAAATAAATCGTATTTACAGGGTGTCCTCCACCGATCGATCGAAATCAACTAACAGAAAAATCAAATTTCCATAATTTGTTAAATTATGACGTAACAGTTTTCAGATCGAAGGTACTTTAATCAATGTTTGCATTTATTCAGAATTATTTTTTGTGACTCTCGTATTAACGAAAATAAATCGTATTTGCAGGGTGTCCTCCACCGATCGATCGAAATCAACCAACAGAAAAATCACATCTCAATAATTTTTTAAATTATGACGTAACAGTTTTCAGATCGAAGGTACTTTAATCAATATTTGGATTTTATTTAGAGTTATTTTTTTTGACTCTCGAATTAACGAAAATCAATCGTATTTCCAGGGTGTCCTCCACCGGTCGATCGAAATTATCCAACAGAATAATCAAAATTCCATTATTTTTTTAATTAAGACGTAACAGTTTTCAGATCGAAGGTAGTGTAATCACTATTTGAAGTAATTTAGTGTTATTCCATTCATGATCCTCGAATCAACTAAAAGAAATTAAGACATTCCACGATTTTTACAATTCTTATTCCTGTTTCTACCTAAATTAAAGTTTTACGCAATAGTGACGTTTAGGCATTTATTAATAACTCGCACATCGATAGTACACGAAAATTAATTCGATTTGATGAAACTTTTATTTGTTCACACTTATCCTAAAAAAAAATCTTAAGCAAAATGATATTCCAAATTACCTTGTGATTTATTTACTAAATTAAAAAAATTTAGTAAATAAATCGTAATTTCCTCTACGATTTATTTACTATTTGCAAACGACATTAAATCATTCACAATTTATCAATAAATTAACAATTCGTTAATTAATTTCCTGATGATCAATTGCTATTGAAAGATGCGCTGATACACTTGTTTATTTACTTATATTTTTGTTTGTTTATTAATTGTTTTTCGTTTATCGAGACTACTGCTCGATACGATCGTATCACGGACACCCTGTAGAGACGTATGCATATCTCGAGAACGAAGTATTATGCCCCACGGTTGAAAGGAGGTGAGGAGGGTCGCGCGCGGGGGTCACTATCGAAATCTCGAATCGACGTATGACGTCTCCGCATCTCGTGGCTCATCAGAGAAACCAGACGGAGGCAAACGCGGGGATGCCTCGTCATTCGACGTCGATACGACTCTGCGGATATCGATGATCCTTCAGGGCCTCCCTTGCTTCTCCCCCCGCCCTCGCTCTATCTCTTTCTCTCTCATCGCTCAAGTATCGTGAAAAAAATAGCACGCCAAATCAGTCGCCAAGTTACACGATTTTTTTTATCGTCCAACGTGTCAGATCCGGATACAAATGGCCGTTGAACTATTTTGATCAACTTTGGTAAAAAAAAATGACATGACTGTGCATATTATTGACAATGTCAAGTTGATACCGTTGAAAAGAGGAATACAGATTTTTATTCCTGGAATAATTTATATTTAGCTATTTATTTAATTGTTTATTTTGTAACTTTGTGAACTCTTTGAGTAATTTGAATTACGATATATTTTGTCCATTTTATCCGTTTTACCAAAACGTGTTTAGTTTTTTTTGAGTGTTTACATTTTTTTACGTTTGTTGCATATTGGTTTTGGGACGTGAAATCATTATTCAAGCGACAAAAAGAATCGGATTTTTCAAAATAGTGTTTTTTTCTTTTCTACTGAAAAATCAATAAAGAATGTTTTTTTTTGTATTTAAGAATAATGAAAAATTCATTCTCTTTTTCTTTAAAGATCACTAAGAAATTGTGTTCTTTTTTATTTAGAAAGTATGGAAAAATCGTTTTCTTTTGTATTTAGACATTATTTTTTTGTTTATTACGAAATCATTCAAAAATTGTGTGTAAGGTATAAACAACCCTATGAATACAAAAAACTGTACTCCATTCCGGATTGAAAAACTGTTCACACTCGTATTTTTTTCGATACGTTTCCGTTATTACCGATTCGACTAATATCTTTTCGTTTCCTCCCGGGCGATGATCGTGCAAGCTGAAAATTCATGAAAGATTCAGGGGCTGTGAAAATCCGAAAGATCGACCGGATACGAGTGTACGTGCCTCGTATTTATCCAGTACTTATAACGAGCTTCGTACGAAATCGGCATATCTTATATTCCGGCCACTGAAAACAATGCTGCGAGAAGGATAAGAAAAAAAAACAAAAAAAAAAAGAACAAAAAACGAAAGTCAAGGCAATCGGATAAAAATTCGAGCGCTCCCCGCTGACCGAGCGAAAAAAAAACCAAAAACCCTTCTTTATCCTTCGTTTTTGTTCTTTCCTACCGTTTTTACGACGTGACCCAAATTTTCGATTTTCCTTCGTCCTCTCGTTGCCCGGAAACGGTAACTGCGTGAATACGTAAAAAGACGAGAAAAAAGGAAACGGAGGAAGAGAGATGGAAAAAAGAAGACAAAAAAGTAGAAGAAAAAATCTATTTTCGTGCACGAGTTCCATAAAAATGTGAGAAACGTACGGATCTTTCGTCACGATCCGCTAGCTGAAAATTTGAGAAAAACTCGAAGGTGCAAATGAAGGTATACGATAGTTGGAAAGTGAGAGAGAGGGACGATGAGGGGAGGAGAAATTTTCACAAAGAAAGTGCTTCCAGGACGAATTTTACCGATGCCAAAATAAAAAAAGGACGTGAAAGAACGAAAGAGAGAGAGAGAGAGACAAAGAGAGAAAAAATCAACACCGTTACGAGGAAAGAAACGTGCAAGAAAAAAGTAGGCATCGTTAAGGAGGGTTAAGGGCGAAAGGAGGGGGGAGGGTGAAATTTTTATGCGGCCCGGTCACCCGTGGAGGGCTACTCGTGACCTGTTGAATTTTTCCTCGACAATTTATGACACCGCCACGACTAGGACTCAAATAAAACGTCTCTCTGCATCGGGACGAAAAAAGGCCGAAGAAAAAACTGGGCCTGCCATGATTGCCGGAATAAAGATTCGGGCCACTCGACGAAATCGTGACAATTTTTTTTCCCGTCTTTTCTTATTTTTTTTTTACTTCGACGGTGATCCTTATTTTTACACGGGTTGTTCGAGGGATTACTCGAAAATCCCGATCGTAAAAAAAAGGAATTTATTTTGGAAACAACATTACTGCGGCCGAAAACCCTTGGGCCCTTCGAGGGAGGATTTTTAAAAAATCGTTCATCCCCTCAAAACTCGGTGTAAATTGAAAAAATTGCTTTTTCTCTCCTGACTGAACATTGACATAAAATTGACTGATACTGCTAAAGAAATCACAGCTTTTTTAAGTTTATTAATCTTGCAGCCTTTTTCCTGAAATATTATTCATGATTACAAAGATTGACGATAATATTAAGATTAATAATAAATAATAATGATAAAATGAAATTATTTAAATTCTTTTTAGTAATAAAATGAGATTAAGATAATATTAGTAATGAAAAAAACAACTATGAAATTATCCTTAAAATTAACTTTTGTAACCTTGCCATTTACCATTAATCCAATCTACCCATCTACCATTAATTTTCCCCAAAACCCAAAATTTTCATGAAAAAATCGTAAAAAACCTCTAAAAACCCGATTTTCACGATTTTTTTCGTGAAAATTTTGGGTTTTAGGGGAAATTAATGTTAGATTCGTGCTCAGGGGATCAAATTACATCAAATTAGACCATTTAGAAAAATATTACAGATCCAAAACTTTTTTGGATTTTAAGGCAAAAAAAGTTTTTCACTCAAACATCGATAACTATTTTCCCTTCAGGATTTGGTACTCCACTCTGTGCTCAATCTCTTCGTTGTGATTTTCTCTTCAAAATGCTTTTTTAATACTTGGAATCCGATGATTTTTCGATTTTTGGCAGAATTTCAAAGTTGGACCATCGATTTATGCCTATTTTTCCATACATACCCCTTTGCCTCTTTTTTTGCCATTTTTCAAGTGAACTTTCCGGGAAAACTATAAGAGATATCGATATGATTCTAACGCCATTATTTAAGTCAGGCAAAAACCTTTTCCAAACACATCAAATAAATCTCCATCGCATAGAAGAAGCCTACTCTACGACCTTTTGAAATATCGT
>JAPYZJ010001291.1:0-28968 GCA_030522765.1 Ophioninae sp. B BG-2022a | reverse complement strand
CTCGAGACGACGATAACCGGGACGCAGAGCCGATGGTGAGAGAAAATGGGTCCTCCCTGACGCGCCTTTTGGGACGGGCGAAAATTGCCACGTCACAACATACTTTAACAAACTAGGCCATGTACGAATCAGAAGAATACATAACCGTCTATACGAGTACGGGTTTTCCACAGTTTCCCCGTATCCTTGGCAAATGCGGTATATTGTGGCGTAAGTCGGCTGTGGCCTCAATGGGGGTTAGGTTCTTACGGGATATTAAAGAGGAAAGAAGATACGGAGGAACAGTGAAGAAAGATGGCAGAACAGGGAAAAAATGTGGAGGAAATTTAAATAGGGCGAGACTTGAGGGGACAGGTCATAGCGCTAAGCGCGCTAACCAGTGAGGAAAGAAACCAATTGAAATATAGGACAAATCTACCGACACTGAGGGTTGGACGGTCGGAGTGCGGCTCCTACAATCACTGAAGTTAAGACGCGACGAAACTTGGACGCAGCCTCTGCTCGCGTCGGTAAAACAAAATCGCGTCGTCGACGGCTGTCTCGGGGCAGACAGCCATATGTCTATTAGTTTGACATTGTCTGGTCAAATTTCGTGAAATTCTTAAGAGCCCTTTAGGAAATTCGTGGGTATCTACTATCTTAATCGGCCATTCCGACCGAGCTGGGGTATCGCCCTCTCTTAAGCAGCATCGAGGGAGGCTAGTACTTGCTGCGGTGACCGTTTAGCTGTGCTCTGTTTGGCACATAGACCAGTGAGCGAGAGGCCGCTTTTCTGAGTCTTTGTTGTAGATACTTCAATACGAAGTGTGTACACCAAAGAATCAGGGAAATACAGGGCACGGGCAATCTATACCGGCATGGGTTTTCTATTGTTTCCCTGTGTCCGCGGCAAATGCAGTATATTGTGGCTAAGTGGGCTGTGGACGTACCGTAGGTAGGTTAGCTTAGCGAAGTGCGGGTAGCGCCTGACAGAAAAAAGATGGAACGTTGGAAAGGTCAGCGAGGAGAATTTGAAACTCAAGAAGAAAAGGAAGGAGATATCTAAAAACTCGCAAGGGTATACATGAAATACAAGAACCCCCCACATTTTATAGGACAAATCCAGCTTGATTTTCGTTAATTTTTATTTTGGCGATTTTTTTTCGTACTAGGTACGATATTTAGAGTACGCTTTTTTTCGCGATTTTCTGATTTTTTTGAATTTCATGCAAAACTACGGAGAAAAATGACCTGGTCATTTAGTGATGAAATCTTTAAAAAGGACACTCGTAGCTTCAGTTTCATTTTTATGAAAACAACTTTGCGATGTTTTTCGTACAGTTATTTACTTTTTTCTCAACAATCAAAGGTTTCAGAAAAATGAGTACGTGTAGCGCAACTATAAAGTGTGAGGCTTTGAGTATTTAGTCTAACGACTAGAAACATTTATGTTCTTATTTTGGAATCACAACATTTTTGTTTTCGAAAAATGAAACGAAAAATATTACCAATTATAACACCGAAAACACCGAACGGTAACTGGAATGAAATAAAATAAGTTTTATTTAATTTGGCGAGAGCTGGTCCCTTTACGGAACCTCGTGAAAGGAACACGACAATCGAGCAGCCGAGCCTAATACGAAGCAAACGACACGTGTACACGAGATAGGGAGAGAGAAAAAGCTCTGCTCCTCGCCAAATCACGAACTAACTCTGAAGGCCACGTCCTCTCATCGCGAAATCGGTGACGGGAGAAAAGCTCTGAGAGGATAGGTCCTCTCTTCGCGAAATCACGTACCCGACTCTTTAATAACTGCTTGCGTTGTAGCGAGTATCGGTAATGCAACTACCACGAAACTATCGAAGTAAAATCTCCGAAACCTCCTGCTAGCCCTACTTTGGCAGGCGGGGGACAGCTAGCGAGAGCGTAACCGAGCGCGCTTACCAAAAAATGTAAACACGCTCGAGCAATCTGGCCATCTCAGAACATTGAAT
This sequence comes from Ophioninae sp. B BG-2022a, assembly GCA_030522765.1. Taxonomy (NCBI): domain Eukaryota; kingdom Metazoa; phylum Arthropoda; class Insecta; order Hymenoptera; family Ichneumonidae; species Ophioninae sp. B BG-2022a. Next base: position 26,994 of record JAPYZJ010001291.1, on the reverse strand, counting down.
TAAACGAGAACTTATATCACGTATTATTTTCTATAGCCGAGACATTTTTCTGTGTCTGAAATATTATTTCGAGAACTGGAATATTCGCGTGGAATATTTTTCGCAAAGCCTCTAGTTTCTGCCTGAGTTAGCCTGCACGAATGGTATGAAATCGGCGGCTTCTCCGCAACGCTAGCATAGAGCTCCTCGACGTTCGCTTCCCCGGGGCACCGTGCGAGAGCGAAGAAAACTGCTTAAAGAAGCACGGCACGGAGTTCTTCGTCCTTCGACCGTAACGAAACGAGCCGCTCATCAGCACGATGCACGACTCTGAAGGGGGCGCCGATGTTTCAGCCGTGCGTGCCTCGATTCCCCGAGATCTCTCGTTGGGTGCATTCCTCGGCCAATGGCTCGATATGTTGAGGAACACGTCGATCGGCTGAGTGCTGCACCTAACCCTCACCAAAACTCAATCCAAACATACTCAAATAAACATTCTAACGGATAACAGTCCTAACACAAGCACAAACAGGAGGACTTTTCAACTCGGACAACAAATCGATTACCACACTTGTGAAGATACAGAAAAATCACGTTATAATATATCTGGTCAATATAGCCTGGTTTAAAAATATATGGCTTTATGTGCGTTTTGTATTCGAACAAAAAATCGAATGTCTCGTCGAACAGATGGTACATCGATTTATCGACCGGGATTTCGAAGCTGACAAGCCAGCTTCATTTTTACTTTTTATTTTTATGTCAGCGACGTTTTTTTTGTAGTCGGTAAGCCGTTCCAAAAATACCAGTTATTGAAGATATTCTTAATTTGCTTAGTCGCATGCGGAACATTGAACATAATAATCCCACCATTTTGTGATAAGATATTTGATATAGATGCCTTTAGCTGTGAAAAGTTGTATTTTGTTATTTTACAGTCATTAAATATTTTCAAGAATTTTTTCAAACATGTCTTCGTGAGATTTACTCGTGAGATTAACGTCGTGAGACTTAAACGATTCAATGAAAACGAAGCTAGAAAAAAATAGTAACAAGCATTATTACTAATATCATTAAGTACTAATAATCAAATACAACCTAATAAATTGGCTTAAGACTAATAAAAATCTTTAATGTTAATCAACGTTGACAATCGTTTGTTTGTTAAAAAAACAACGATATTATTTATTTCAATACGAGCACGAAATCAACTAATTTCAATATTTCGAAGTACAGTGTCTTTATTCAGTCTCATAGCATTCACTTTATTGAGATCAATAATCTAATGGATGGTTTGCTTTAGTAAAAGTTTTACTACAGTCACGTAAAACTTGAAGAATAGTTATTCAGAGGATTATTCAGAATTACAATTCGGATAAACATAGGAATGACCATCTCCAGATTTCAGGCATTTTTATTGGATCCAATTCTTACACATACCACATTTAATAGATTGTTCACCTGGTTGTGAAATGGAATCTGAGTCGCAACATATTAAACAATACTAGTACAGGCTGTCTTCTTCACTGTCACATTCATGATCCTCTTCTTGCAGGATTTTCTGTTTCGAATTCTTATAACCATTTGCGGGTTTACGTATCACTTTACAATTTGGCGTGGTTTTACCAATTGCCTTCCTCTTTCGACTCTTCTTTCAATTTCTTTCTCCTTCATTTTACTATTGCTCTGTCCTCTTATTGCTTTTTCTCTAGCCAAAGGGTTCGTTTCAGGCGTATCTTTCAGTATTTCTGATTTTCATATTCGTCGCTTAGTTGATACTACGGACAATCTTAGTGGTGCTTTCGGTAAGGGTATGATTGCTTCAGGTGATAATGTCTCACACGTGGCTTGAATGATAACATCATTTGATAAATTAGCAATGTTCGAGGTTCCTGGTTGAGGTTCGTTGGTTGCTGATCCTGTCATTGCTGGATGTGGCTCGCTACCAGGTATGGCTTGCATATGATGATCCACCTGAGGCTCTTCAGGGTTTGTTATTTCTAGGAGCTATGATTCTATATTTTGACCCGAATCCAATGAAATATTAGTGTTGGGCATAGGTCGGTCAGTTACGAAAGACGGAGCGAAACCTTCATCCGTAAATATATCGGGGTTTCATGGACTTCTGTCTGCCCTCTTAAATGCGTTCACAATGTTATTTGACGTGACTGCTAGAAGCCATGCATGTTTTACAATTCTAGGTATCTCATAAATAGATATTGTCTTGCCTGGGTTATTACATGGCCAGGTTTCTTGAGCTTTTCAACAACATCAATGTCAACATGTGATTGATGGTTATCGAGCAATAACAATATTGAGTCCTCGAGGGTGGGCTCTGTGTATTTATAAAATGGTCCATAAAGATGAGGAATTCTTTAGCCGTCATCCATCCCGAGCTATTTCAGCTCCAATACTTTCTCTAATGAATAGGACTATCTCGAATGAATAGGTCTTCATACTTAAGGCGAGGAAAAACAAATATAGGCTGTATAGTATTTCTAACTGCATTCACTGCTAACTCGACGGTAACTAAAGTTCCTCGCTCCACACACACAGACTATGGTACCCACTTCCTTAACACCCTTTGCAGGTACTAGTTTCTTTGTGATGCAGTGGTGACTACTGTTTCATCGAAGTTTCATATTGTAGATGGTAGCAAATTATGTTTCAATATGACGTCCCCGTGCTTGTTAAAGAAATTATTTCCATTGTCGTTAAAAAAGATCCGTGTCCTCCGCTAGTGGCTCCGGAGCTCTTATGGACAAAGACGCATTTCTTTTCAGAAAACCCGTGAACAAGTCGGCTCCAGCTTCTTTATTCCTATAACAAGAGACTGGAATGTTAAGCATGTGTAATTTCACAGGACGAGTATATGCTAACTTCCTCACTTCTTCTGGCAAGAGGCCAAAGTAAATTGACAAACATTTTAACAATGAATGCCCCAATATTTTCTTCTGGTCGTGGTTGAACACCTGTCTAGAATACTGTAGGTGTTTTACCGGCCTTAAAGTTTTTTACATAGCGGAATAATGTCATATGACATCTCTCTAGTTCTCGAGCTACCGTCTTAAGCTTACGACCATCTTTAATAACAGCATCAGCTGTCCGCTGCAAAAGGTCAGTCGAAACCTTGCCCCGTCCGGTTTTCCGTTTATAGTTTCTCATCTTAAAACAAAATTTTATTTTTATTATTTACGTTGCAACAGAGGAACTTTAAGCCCCAAATCCCGTTTTCAAACCAACCTCTAATTAAAATAGAATAGCTTATAAAATGCCAACAATAACATTTCAGTAAAAATCACTTTAGTTCGCCCAACTGATAATAGCAAGTCACTCACAAATAGCTACAAAATGTATTGAAATATACTAAAAAGTTTAATGACGAAAGAATGTACTTACGCGATGTTTATGTGCCACTAATCCATTACCACTCTTGCACGCGGACGCACCGTCACTAAAATGGCTGATCAAATGCCGTGACGGTATGACGTTTCGCGACGGATTTTAAACCCATTGCTATTTCTTTTCTTCGCGGAGCTATTTAGACCGGAACAACCTACCTCCGGCACTTTGAACCCCGGCGTTTTCTACTCGATGCATGCCGCATCTCGAAGACAGCGTTAAAGCACGTGTCTTTTAATTGTTTTTTTTTTACTCCACTTTATTGCGACCGGTGTTCTGGCTATTCCAATTGTCAAGTTGTCGGGGATTTACATCATTAGACGAATAGAAAAGATTCGATATTCTGGTTCATCGGAACGCATGCTGGTACGAGAGCGAAGATTAAATCAATGCTTTGTATGATCTCTCGAAGCTCTATCGAACAATTATGAAAAGATTCGTCCTCTTCTGTAATCACGTTCGGCCGAGTTCCTCTTAATACAAGTGGATAAATTTGGCTGTCGTGATATTAAAATGGACTTTCACGATGTCGGCGTCAAATGTCATACTTCAACGTCAAACCCTCAAATTCTTTGCCGTCGATCCTCTGGTTAACATCCAATAATATCCAGTATTGGTATCTGGTTAATATCCAGTGAAAAACTTCCGCAGAATGAAAAGGTGAAAAAGCGATTGATCAGATATTGCAAAAGTCGATTTTCTCAGTGTTCGGACGTGAGCTGGACACTGTTCGCGATAAAGTGACAGATCGAATAAGTGTTTTAAAAAGACGGTATCGATATGGCTAAACATAGGCTGCGTTTCCACAGAAGCGGAGCTGCGCGGAGCTGAGTGGAGACGTATAAAAATTGACCAATCACATTACTCAAAATACACATCTCATCTCCGCTCCGATTCAGTGGAAACAGTGTTAGCGGAGGATTTAAATAAAAATATATCGTTCGCGGAGATAAGCGGAGCATAGCGGTGTCGAGCTTAGTGGAGCTGTGCCGGATGAAGCTGTGCGGTGTAGAGCGGGGATGCGCGCGGTAGAGCGGCGTTGCGCGGGGAGAAGCAGGGCTGAGAGGGGTAACGCGACGTCAGGCGCGGGAGTCTCCGGTCGTCGCAGCTTCGCTCCGCTCGTCTCAGCTCCGCTCGGCTCCACTTCACCCCGCTTCACAGCGCATTCCTGCACCGCTCATCTCTGCGCAGCTTTAGTAGAAACGCCTACCTATTTAAACGGCTCTGCTCCGCTCAACTCCGCGCAGCGCCGCTTCTGTATAAACGCACCCTTACATCCCGAGTTTACGCCGGCATAATCGAATGCTACGGGTAACGAAATTTCAATGCAAGTGTCGTGGCCAGATTGTTATGAGGTTGAACAATCTCGAAGCACTGACACTTGAGAACTTCAGATGTCCTTCTTTCATCTCCGTTAACGCCGATGTGACAGATCGTAATACAATGGTTTCGCCCACGGCTTCGCAAGTCCAGTGATTTCAAGTAATGTCTGTATTACGTCCGGAAGAGACGTTCTGCTATTCTTTATTCGGGTCCTGTATGTTGACGTTTAGTTTTGGGATTTTGCCGCACGTCCCATACGGGCCTGGCACTCTTCGCTAGTGGGACTTTGCAAGGGATTATTCGGAAGTGATCGGAATCGAAGTTAAAAATAAAAAACGAAAGTGCTCGAGTGGTAAGGAACAATATAAATGTATAGTTTAGTAATACTAAATAATAGGTGTGAGCCGCATTGCGCGGTGATAATTTCCCCGCGGTCCCTTTACACGTACACCCCCGCTCTCTAACACAGGAGCAATTTTCCCGCAGTGCTCTTAGTCTCTTTCTCAGTCTTACACACCCAGAGAGTGTTACCGTGTTACACTGCTTAAAAAGATAATTGTAAAATAATAAGTATTGTTTTGGAATAAACAATTGGCTTAACGCGGAAAGAAGCTACTATGCAATGATCAACCCGGACTTATTACACCGCCGCCAGCGCTGCTATTATTAAGATTTTTTACCCGACTCCGGGAGCGAACTGTGAACCGATGGGGACTAACTCGACTTCAGCACCACCGAACCGAGGAAGGCCCATCGCCATCGGTGCGATAGGAGTTTTCGTCGACGTCTACGGAAAATATTCGCCCGCTCCCGAACTCCTATGGCAAAAACTCACAAGCAACGGAATATCCGATCGACGGATTTCGCGATCAAGCGATTCCTGGTCTTCGAAACCAGACCGGGCATATCCGGCCGCACTCGCGCGGGCTTGCATCCGACACCGCACAGAGACTCCGTTACAAAAATGATATTCACTAATGGAAAAAATTGAGAGACCAAAAAAATGCGAAATTTTCGCAGTTTTTCAAATGGCTGTATCTTCGTCAAAAATGGTCGTATCGGACTAAACAAAAAAGCAACTTAAAGTTTGAAGTCGCTAGTTTCGAGATTTCATGATCAACAAATTTTCGAAGCCACGTGCATCGCTCAATCCAGAAGAATACAGTGAAACAAAAAAATTCCTAATTTTTCGGTTTTTCTTTATGGACCACGGACTTGGATAAAATTTTTTCGATGAATTCACTGAAAGAATCAGATATCGTATTCATTCAGCTTCAATTTCTTTTTTTTGTACAGCTCAATACGTCTATTTTTTATTGAGTAAACGACAAAATTTGGGAAACAAACATAATTGATGCTCCGCATATGCTACTTCGAACTAATAAAACAATTATTTGTTCAAAATCACATCTTGCGGTTTTCAATTTTGTTGTAACTCGAACAAAGCACACTGCTCTTAAAAATATTGTAGATATAATAACGATTGATTGCATCGACTATAAGTCTTTGTAATGGAAGTGGAGGAGTGGAATATCTTTGCAAATCGTATTTTTTTATTATTATAGTACTGTTTGAACATTCAATAAGCAATCATTATTTTTTAAATATTTTGTCAATAAAATATTTTCCAAATAATAGGGCATCCTTCAGAGAAAAAAGATAAAATCGAGCCTCGAAGTGGATCTTGAGTCATAATACGAACGTTCTGAATATAACTGGACCGAGTCCATCTCCGATTTGATCTCACGTCGGTCAGATTGCGTCGAGACATCTGCTGGTGTTCCTAGAATGGTGATACGCGCGATGTTGAGGGAAAAAAGATAAAATCGAGGCTCGTAATGGATTTTGAGTCATCACTTGAACATTCCGGATATAACTGGACCGATTCCGTCTTCGATTTTATCTTGCTTCCGGTTAGATTGCGTCGGGAAGTCTGACGGTGCTGCGAGAACAGTGATCCTCGCAGTGTTGAGGCAAAGAAGATGTAATCGAGGCTCGGAATAGTTCTTGAGTCGTTACACGAACATTCCGGATATAACTGGGCTGAGTCCGCTTCCGATTTTATCTGACGTCTTACAAACTCTTTTTATTGTTATCATTTCCATATTCCAAAAATTCTTCGAAATTTCTTCAACTTGATATGAGCTTATTTCATGTTGGAACGATGCCATCTGCCACTGTCACTGTGATAGACTTGAAGTTCGCATTGTTGCGACGCAACGAAATATCATTTCTCATTTTTTATATCCTTAAATTTATGATTTAGTGAAATATTTTTTTTCATATTCGAATTCTATGTTATCACAATAACGATTTGTATAATTATTCAGGAATTTTAATTACGATTACAGTGAAAAAGAAATAGAGAAATAAAAATATAATGTTTTTCGTTGCGTCGCAACGTTGCGAACTTCGACATCATTCACTATGATGGAGCGAAGCACTCTGCAGGCTCTCGTCTCTCAAAAACGAAAAAAAAAAATTTATATCGTTTTGTGGAACGAAGAAATTTTAGAAAGGCTTTTCATTGACATACTTAAGGATCAGGATTCGGGTGGTAAAGGAATTTCGGAAAAACCTTAGCGAAAACTTGTAGTAACCTGGTCGTGGCTCGGTAAAATCAAAAATACCCGACTCAATCAAGACTCAAATACCCGACAAATTTTATAAACCGCCATCATAAGGCAATTACAAAATTCATCCAAGTGCAGGAGTGTGGAGTGGAAGCTTTTACTAGTATCACGCTTATTAATTTTTATTCTTTTTATTTATGTTCATAGAACATGATACAAAAAAATATGCCCGCGGATACATTTTTGTCCATAAACATCTCCTTTTAATTATCGCGCTGTTGGGTTTGTTTGTATTTGTTTAGATTTGTTTTAATTGGTTTGGGTCTGTTTAGCTTTACATTCGGTTCGTAAGCCGATTCGAAGCTAAGCTAACTGGGGTTAGTCGTCCATCCAACTGTTCTCGTACGATTCTAGGAGCCCCACTTCTACATTTATGAACGTTTTATCGTGCCTTTAAACATTTTAACGACCTGAAAAGAAATTTCACTCGTAAGTTTCGAAAAAATACTCAAAAAAATGTTTAAAAAACTCTGAAAATATTGCAGGAGATTTAGTATAAAAATACGCAATTTTTTGTTTCCTTAATATTTTCTTTTAGAACCTATCGTTCTTGGGTTATTTTGAATTTTTCGACATTTATCGTTTTTAGCAAAAACTGAAATTACTGTAAACAAAAATCGCAAAAAAAATTTTAAAAGAGCAATATCGAGATTCTGCATTCTCTTCCAAGTTTTGAGAGTAAAAAAAAGAAAAAAAATCTTGAGATAGGGCGCCGGATTCGCGATGGTCGAAAAAAGGTCTAAAAACGGTTACATACCAAAGTTCGTAGCGGGTGGAAAAAAATTTTTTAAAAATATTCAGACAGTGTTAATTGAAGTCTGATATATCCTTTTTAAAACGCCGCAAAATCCGAAAAAAATAAAGAAAAATATATTTTTTCCTTTGTTAAAGATTCCGAGCATTAGAAAAAAAGTGATACTTTAATTTTTTTCAAAAGTTTGATTGAATGAAACAAAAAAAAGCTCGATGGATTCAGTTGAAACTTTCTGGGGTTCTTATGGGTATATTGAACTATAGAATACACGCTTCAAGTTAATGGAATCCTTAATAATTTCAATTTAGCCGGTCATTTTTCAAACAAACGTAAAATCCCTATTTTTTCCGAGTTTCTTAAAACGATGTAGCGTATGAAAGAAATTTTTTTGTGGAAAATGAATGCTTTAACTTCGTAGAGGATTTATTAAAATCCGCCCCCCCCCCCTAAATTTTCTGTGCGACAAAATGATGCTTTTTCATTCAAAGTTTAATATCTCAGCGAGAAATGGACGTATTGAGATGTAAAAAAAAGGAAATTAAAGCTAAATAAACAACGTATTCGAACCTTTTAGTTAATCAATCGAAAAAAAAATTTCCAAGTCCTTGCACCACAAAGAAAAACCGATAAAATTTGGGAAACTTTTCTTTCACTGAATTCTTCAGAATTGCGCGATGCACGTGGCTTAGACAATTTTTTTTCATTATGAAATCTCGAAACTAGAGACTTGAAGCTTCAAATTGCTTTTTTGTTCAGTCCGATACGATCATTTTTAACGAAGATACAGCCACTTGAAAAAGGGGTAATATATGGCATATTTTTTTATCCTTTAATTTTTTCCGGTAGTGTATTTAATGAAATATTTTTAGAAGCATAGTATTAATTCTAAACTTCGAGGCCCTAGTTTGATCCGTGTACGAAGTCCGCGGATGCGTCGACCAGATAGATAGACATGCAGTCTGCCGCTCGCTCACACATAAGTCTCCCGCTAGCTTCTTCGATTCCTCTATTCTAATTTCCGGTTCAACATACGCTGTAGGGAGAGAGGGTGAGAGGGAATATCGCTCTGTTGCTTACATCATCGACTTTTTCTATCTTCTTCGGTTCGTCCATTTTTTTGTCGAGTTTAACTTACACGCGACTATCCGCTGTCACATAAGAAGTATTTACTTCAATAAAAAAACCAATGACCAAGGGGAGTTTGGCTGGTGTTTTTTAATCCGGCGTGTGTATACCTACTGGCTCTTTAAAGGAACAGTGAACATTTTGAAACTCAAAATGCTCTCTTATGATTAGAGGGCGGGTTTCGGCTACCTTTTCTAAAAATCTAGGTAGTAGTGGGGGTAATTATGCAAAAAATGACACCCACCCGGAAGGGGGGGTGGGGGTGGGGTTGCGTTTGTTTATAGATTTTGACCCCCTGAAACCGATGATGAAGAGAAATCGCGGCGGTCACTTTCCTATAAATAGTTATGGGGTTTTTAAGTTTGTTTGGGTTTGTTTGTGAACCCAAGCAAACCCAAACAAACTCTAAAACCCCATAACTATTTATGAACCCAAACAAACATAATTATTTTGTGAACCCAAACAAACCCAAACAAACTCTAAAACCCCATAACTATTTATAGGAAAGTGACCACTGCGATTTCTAGGTTTGTTTGGGAACCCAAACGAACCCAAACACACCCGAACAAACTCCAAAACCCCATAATTATTTACAGGGAAGTGACCGCTGCGATTTCTTTTCACCATCATGTTCAAGGGGTCAACATTTATAAATCCATCCGTCTCTCGTGCCCTTCATGGGTGGGGGTCATTTTCTGATCTCCAAAACCCCATAACTTTTTATGGGGGGGTGACCGCCGCAAATTTTCTTCACCATCGTGTTCAGGGGGTCGAAATCTATAGATAAACCCACTTCCCACCCCCCTGCGGGTGGGAGTCATTTTCTGCATAATTACCGTAGTGGGGACTAAGGCCCCAGTGACGCCCGGGTCTGGCAATTTACCTGCAGACACCAGCGAGTGCAAGTTGCGTCCGTTCCCAGAAAGGGTCAGTAGACACGCCGCGTCAATTTTTTCGAAGGTTAGTGAATGGTGTTATATTTTTTTTATTCTCGAAGTTTTTCAGTTTTTTCATAGCTAAAATAAATGTTGCATGTAATTTGATGCAGCAGTCTCTATTTTTTATAAACTTTGACCTCAATAACAACACTTTTTTTTTTTGTATTTTTGACTCATCAGTCCGTTATTTTTCCATACTTTTTGTATAAAATAAAGTTCTGCTGCATTTCTTGCCGTCTTCACTTTCTTGCTTTTTCGGTTTGTTTCTTTTTTTGTTTAGTCCATGCTTTTTACCGAAATACTTTTTCATATTTAGAGGCTTGTCCGAAAAAACCATCTTAGAGCTCGTTCCCACTATGTCGTCTGTCGAATTCCGATTTTAATCGGGTGTCGGCACCTCTGTTGACACTAGTCGGCTGTCGGCCACGACCGACCGACGCCGGCACAGGGGGCGCGGCGCGGGCGGGGTCGGCCCGATATCCGACAAATGCGAACAGCGCCATTTACGATCATATGCGAACATGATCCGACACGTTTATTTTCCGAACGGGAGGGTTGACAACACACACGATAGTTTTTGTCGGATCCGACACAAAATCGTTGTCGGACAAGTGTGAGTAGCTTCATATAAAATGTTCTGCCGCTACGACACACGATAAGAAATCGTCCCGACAGACGACATAGTGGAAACGAGCTCTTAGAGCGAAATATCAGAAATCTGATTGGCGGGATTCGGAGTAAATGAACGTGGCCCCCTTATGACCAGGAAACTGGAAAAATGCAAATGGTGTTCTGTTTGCAGCTGAAAAGACCACAAAAAACCCTTTATTGTTATGTCTTGTGTGAACCGTCGCTGTGCGAGGACTATCCTTCGCATTTTTACAACAATTGTGCACACTATTTTTTTTCATTGTTATTAACATTAATATCATTCCATCTGTATTTCAAATAATGAAAAAACATTATATGTGGCAACGATTTACGTTTTCGTTAACCATGACATGCATGTATCCGTAAAAAATTCGCCACTTGCAGGTTCTTAAATTATTTAATTTTCTAGAGCCCACGCAAGAAATACCATATTCCTTTGAAAGTTCATAATTTAAGGTACAAAAGCCTAGAACCGGTTTTTGGAACATTCGTTTATTGTAGAGTTACGAATTTTTTTACAACGAAATTCCGTTTTTTCGCTTTTTAGACCGTTGTTCAATTTATTATAACGACAGTTTTTAACTTTGGGTAGCTGCTGGGCCATGTAGTAGATACTACATGGATAAGTAAGCCAGATTTTTTTCAGATTTTTTGGAAGCGTAGAAAACTCAGTAAACCTGACCGTTCCCTCGAAGACCCAGTTTACACACCGTGCACTCGAAAATATAGTGTACACACGCCGGGTTAAATTTATTGTCACGCCCGGAGGGGCCGTGGGTATACAACGAGTGGTTCACTTTTTCTTGCCAACGCCTAGCGCAATAGCGCAGGATAAGGGTAAATAGGGGATATGCTGAAGAAAGGATGAATCTTTAAGGAATTTATGGAAGTAATCCGATTATTTGAAAATGACCCATTTCTAATTAACTCTTGATTTATCGCAATCAGCCACTTAGGCTAATTCTGTTAATGCTCGAGTACAGAGTGTAAAAATGTGATTCGCTGACGTTGATGGTTTTGTTCGGTGTTGACCCTGTCGTTTAGGTAGCGGTTGTCAGTGGTAAAATCTAGGGCCTTCGCTAGTGGACCGGAGGCAGTCGCAGATGGTATCGGTGGCAAGCGTGCTATTTTCAAGAATGCTGATTCTATTCCGCGTACAATCTTCAAGTATTGGAGATAGTTTGGGTAAAAAACAATGAATGCTTTGGATATTATATTGGTTCGAGTTATTTTCTAATTCTGAACTTTTCCTGAGTGCGCACCCATAAACGCGACTATCTCGATTTTAAACTTTCAGTGTAGATAGAAATTATTAGAAGAACGTTGTGGACTGATCGACAAGTAGAGTGACTTCGGGAGATTGTCTTTGATAGACAGCAACGATAGACTGCACGATAGACTCTTGGAATTGACTTAACTGACTGAACTGAACTGATGAGGTGACGGAACTGAACTGGTGAGGCTCTTTTTATATGGTTTTTCAGGATCTCTTCCTCTCCCACATTCATTTAATTAGAGAGAACGTAGGAGACACATTCGCGGATCCTTCTACTTTTTGTTAGGGGGCTGTTATCGGGAAAAGTGTAGCGTCTAGGCGCTTTGTGATCTTTACGCACGCATCTCCCTTTTCCTCACAGCTCGGATGACGATCGAATTGATGGAAACCTTCTTGGGCCTACTCGAAGTTGCACTAAGAACGCGTTCCGTATTTTTCGTTATATGGCTTTCCTGAAAAGTTACGGCCAGTGTCCAATGCAGCCGTCGAAAAACTCCGTGTCGTCGGAGTTGAATATGCCTCCCGATGTGACATTATCTGTCTTTTTTTGACAAAAATCAATTTTTTTAAACCGACAACTACTAACGAAAATAAGTTTACTACAATCAACTACGAACTATTTTGAATGAAAAACATCTTGAACTTCGGGATTTTCATCAAGGAGGATGTCGTTTTTTTTAATGGCTCTAACTTTTTTCTAAATTACTACAAACAAAATCGTTTGTACTACAATAAAATACAAACAAAATAAATTAGAAACAAATTTAAAAAATAAAAATCGGACATACTCGCGTGCCAGGTCCACACCGGTCTGTCCGTGCATGTTTGTTCGAGGTCATAGTATATGTATCTAACATATCAATAACATTAGAGGTAGTTATGTTAACCCGTTATCAACCCTATGAGCTATACAGGGTGAGGCACTATCTGTTGCCACCTTGAATATCTCCGTAATTATCGACGTCACAAAAACTTTTGAAACAAAAGTTGTACCGTACGAAAGGGATCATCAAACGCGACCTCCTTTTTATCTCAGTAGAGGAGCTGTCGCACAGTAAAGGTCACCTCCACTTTTTTAAGTGGGACGATACATTTTTTTTATAACTATCTTGCAGAGCATCGAAAACTGCATAAAAAACATTTTGAGTTGATAGCCGTTCAAGATTATTTAAGATAAAAAAGTCACATGTATTTTATTTTTATGTTAAATTAACTTTATTTACAGTAGGTGTGCAAAGTGATTGCTATTGGAATCAAAGCAATATTGCAATCTCCTCATCACGAACCATGGAAATATTAACTTGCATAACATGCATTTGTGGTCAACAATTTGTGAAAATCCATGTTCATGTGTAGCATTTTTGGGGATAGAATCATAGGCCTTTATTTCATCGAAGGGAATCTTAATGGTAGGAAGTACACCACATTCCGTTAAGAAACATTAGGTCTGTTATTGAAAGAAATACCTTTACAAAGAAAAAACAAAATGTGGTATCAACACGATGCGTGCCCGATACATTTTCGCTGATAGCTAGACATGAATTGCATAATAGATTTCCAAGTCGTTGAATTGGAGGCGGAGGACCTGAATCGTGGCCGGCTCTCTCGCCGGACTTGACGCCTCTGGACTGAATTCCAATAGCAATCACTTTGAACATCTACTGTGAACAAGTGTAGTTTCACATAAAAATAAAGCTCATGTCACTTTTTTATCTCAAATAACCTTGAACGACTTTGACCCTTAAATGTTGTTTATGCATTTTTTAATGCTCTATAAGATACTTGAAAAAAATGTACCATCTTATTTCAAAAAGTGAAGGTGACCTTTACCGTATGACGGAGCCTCTACTGAAATAATAAAAAAATGCTCCCATTTGATGACCCCTCTCGTACGGTACACCTTTTGTTTCAAACATTTTTTTGTGACATCGATAATTACAGATATATTCAAGGTGGCAATAGTTAGTGCCTTACCCTGTATATCGCATACTATACGATAGATGCATAAAAGGAGTTACAACTAACAAGGAACATCACTTTGGTGTCACCATCCGATTTTGTTGCTACTTTTTTTTTATGTGGACGAGCGTTGAAAACTAAGAGACGTATATTTTTTCATGTGCGGAAAAACGGTTTCAAGCGGTGAAGCGCATCCTCAAAAGTGGCGTTTTTATTTTTCGTCGATAATGTTTTAACGATACGAGATATAAAAAAATTCAAATTGCAACAACCTTTATTTTTTCACGTACCATACATTGGAGATGAGAACGATGCAGATAACAACAAATTATACAGTGCTTATTACAAAAATAAAATTATTTCATACGTATCTCCGAGAATTTTCAATCGATTCGGATATAAATTTGCATATACGTGGAAGATGGAAAAGTAGCGAATACGTATTTTTTGTTTTTCCGACATCTCGCAATTAAAGAGTTGAAAATGCTCTTCGATTTTGTAGGCAAAAGCATCCTACAGTCAGGTAGCACCTAATAGGAGAACGGGGTGGACGTAATTAAAGAAAACCTTATCTATTTTGTTGAAAACACAAAAATCTAATTAACGTATTTTGGCATTTTTTCCAAATAGCAACCTTAACGGGGTAAATAACTTTCTACCTGAACACTCTTACCGCAGTCGTATTTTCCTGCTTAACATGTCTTTGTTGATTTGAAATATTTTTCACAACTCCGAATCGACGTTCCCTCATGTTGCGTAATCAATGTGAGACCCTGAGAGCGTAATCCACCGCCTCTCTATTTTTATTTTCATTGCTAATTTTGTAATTCGTCACTCTATTTCTATCGATTTGATACCTCTGGGTGTTTGCATCAATGTCAATAGATAGGAAAAGATAGTACAGCGGGGGAGAGGGAGAAGGAAGAAGCCGGGAGGGGAGATATAGACAGAGATAAAAGAGCGAGTAGTGGATTCGTATACTGAAGCGAGACTCGGTATCGTTGTTAATCCTATTTTTTCTTCCTTGACTTTTCTGGCAAACACTTTATATTTTTTTTTCAAGAACTTTTTACTCCTGCCATCGTACATTCTGCCGTATTACATTTCTATGTTTAGTTTTTTCCTCCTGCTATCGTGTATTCTGGCGTGTTATATATCTGTATTTCTTTAAATTTGTAGTTTTTCCCGGTTTACTGCGTATTTTGCTCTCCTCTGCTTTCCAGTGCTCGGTGTATGCGCCTCTTTGCTGCTTGCGAAATCACTTTTGTGCGATCACACATCTCAGCCTTCTGACGTCGTTGAAGCGTGGTTTCCACTTTTTTCTCCGACAGCAGCAAATACAGCATATTTTTATATCTTTGCAGCCGGGCGTGTTACCAATGCTTCCAAGGTTTAAAACTAGAAACCCTAAATCCCGACTTTACGGCCGGAAAACTAAACAGCCGGAAATGATATTAAAAACAAGGCGAAATAAATTAAGTAGAAAGTGAGGAAACCGAGTGGGGTAGAGAAGAGGGTATTGAATGACCATACATTCCACTGGATATCAAATGAACTGCGTATTTCTCTTAGGGATCCTAGCCCATGAAGTTTGCGATTACTATTTCGTACAAAGGAGATTTGTCATAACATTGGATATATCAGAACTTTTGAAACAATATTCACCCATTCATTGCAAAATGATGTGTAACATCAATTATAAAACATACAAATATAACATTATTGAAATAAAATGCTTGTTCGGATAACAGTCGTAACGAGTTTCACATTTGCTTTTAATTATTTTTCCCGTACAATGGTTCGCTTACAGTATCGATACATGGTAGAATTGATAAAATTCCGTTCAGTACTATACATTGTTGCGAGTCGTTGTTTGACTACGGTCGACAATTTCACTACACATGCTCGTTCGTTCAATATTGCTTTACACGGGTGCATTACCTTCACAGTACTATACCAATGCTCATTGGTCACACGGTACAGAGACTTATTCGAAAACCGTCGTTTCGCCGATCGCGCTGAATTCATTGGACAAAAACGTTTAGTCAAGCGAGCTCACAGTTTTTCCCATTTGATTTTAATGAAAATTGATGTTTGACCGACTCGTTCAATGGTTTCTCGATAAAGGCTGTGCTCGCGGAACGCCTTTATATTGTGGTAAAAAGCGCCCCATGCTCGGCACGTTTCCTGCCATCATTTGACCCCGCGACCTTCCACTCTCTCCCCCGCATCACTGTTGCTGCTTCATGCAAGCCGACATCTATGGAGTATCCATTCAGTTTCGGACTTTCCCTCGCCCTTTGGCTTTGCTCTTTCAAGCCATCTAGCAATCGCCACTCTCTCGTTGTGCACAATAGATTTATCGGGGCGGATAACGCTGATTCAATCATAAATCGAGCACCGTAAAATCGTATTTATGCGCAGGACGTGATGTACATACTGTGTAGCGCATACGTTATTGGACGTATTGAAGCAGTGAGAGAACTGCAACCTTCCGGAGATCATATACAGAGAAAGAGAGGGAAAATAGAGGAAGGGATGCCAACTATATATCGTACGAGCTCTCGCATTGAGAGTATGAACAGATATTACTCCCGGATCTTTGCAACCCCCGACAGGCCAGTAACACAGAGAAACATTCTGATACGTTATCAGCTGATGACGCAATCGCGGATTTGAGGGCCGCATCATCCCACCGTCAACCCGCTAGTTTACACCACACTTCTACGTATCCATCGACGTATCCATCAGAGCAATTAACTATCCCCTATCTGCCCTTGTCATGGACGCGCAGCCGGATGCACATGCTCTCAGTCTTTTCGACGCTTTCGTTGTCTTTGTCTCTCAGTTATTCGTCGTTTTTCTTTATACATTCAAAATATGGTGCTAACACGTGATTTACCGGAATTGTACTTATATAGAACCGGACTCATCAAAGGACTTGATGAGGTTGTAGATCGCAACGTTGCGACGCAACGAAAATCATTACTGTTTTATTTCTGTATTTCTTTTTCACTGTAATCGTTATTAAAATACCTCAATAATTGCACAAATCTTCATTGTGACAACCCAGGATTCAAATATGAAAAAAAAAACAATTTCGCCGAACAATAGATCTAAGGAAATAAAGAAAATGAAAAAGAAATTTCGTTGCGTCGCAACGATGCGAACTTCGAATCCATTGAACTTGAGTCTACGGTCACTCCAGTTTGAATCGTGGCTTTCCGTATTTTTCCTAGACCTGTGAAATTTCACGAGATATCCGAAGTGGTTTGTTGGTTGGGCAGAGTTTTTAGCTGCAACGTTTTGTTGCCGCTTATGTCTAATGCACGTGAGAAAAAGCGAAGCAGTAAGCGAAAAAGCTCGCGATTCGAGAAAAGAAAGTGGCTCATGTAGCATTTCACTGAGGAGAGTGAATGGGCACAATGATTTGACATGATTTATGATTCAGGAATATTTTAGCAGACTTGTGCAAACTCAACTAAGATGTACTGTAAACTAGTGATACGATTAATCAAATTAGTTGATACCGCGAAATGAAATAACAATGAAGTTGGAGAATAATGGAATAAATGAAAATAATATTTCTCAGTTACATTTACCACTTGTGCATGTTGTGTGTATGTACGCTCGCACGCTATCGACAGTCGCCCGTATATAAACGAGGTTCTTCGCTGGTACCCTGATGCATCCTCCGGTGGAGTAGTTGAAGATACGAGCACAAGATTCTATAACGATTGTGACGTGATCTTTTAGTTACGTCACAAGTTTCATTCACGATTTGCTGCACGGGTAAAAAATCCCGTCGTATATGATGGGTTTGGGTTCAAATTTGGAAATTCTCCCGTAGATTGTTCTTCTGGTTTTGTTTTGGTTAGTTTGAGGTTAAGGTTTGTTTGGGTTTATGGATAGGGTTATGTGCAGCACTCGATCGAGCGGCGTGGCGCTTACGGAGCAATCTCAGCTGAGAAACGCACCCAACGAAAGGTCTCGGGGAATCGACCCGTTCGGTTATGGGCGAAGGCTAGAGACCTCCGTGCCACGCTTCTTTAAAGGATCGCCTCAGTGTCGAATTTTCAAAAAACCGTTTTTTTACCATATCGTATAGTGTACACTGTTCTAAACATTCTCTCAAATTTTTTAATCGAAATTCAAATTATTACGGTCGCTACAGCGTTTCTTGTAGAAAGGGAATGGATAGGAACATCTGCCCGGTCAATCTTTGAACGCGTTTTTCTCGGAATCGTGTTTTTCAAAACCGTCTCCACTCTCAAAGGAAGAGTTTTGAAGATATCTATTTCCAATTTTTAGAGAACATGGTTAACGTCATTCTCTATCGCGCTATAGGAGCTTTTTTTAAATGTTCCTATTTCATTTACGAAAAACTGTCGAAAAAAGGGCCGAATTCGATACCTTTTGTTCAAACCGACGCCATTTCGTCAGATTTCAAAAGAAAATCTCCATAGCACGATAGAGAATGACGTTAAAAATATTCTGTCAAAGTTAGAAATAGATATCATCAAAACTCTTCCTTTGAGAGTGCACACCGTTTTGAAAAACGCCATTCCGAGAAAAACGCGGTAAAGATTGACTGGGCAGATGTCAGCTCCGTTTCCTTTCTACAAGAAACTCTGTATCATAATAATTTGAATTACGATTTAAAAATTTTAGAGAATGTTTAGAACAGTGTATACTATACGATAATGCAAAAAAAAAGATTTTTTGAAAATTTCATACTGAGACCATCCGCTAAGAAGCCTTTTCCGCTCTCGCACGGTTACCCGGGATAGCAATCCCTGAGAAGCTTCGTGTCACTGTTCAGGAGGAGCCCCCGATTTGCTACCGTTCGTGCAAGGTAACTTGGGAAGAAACTATACTTTTCGCCAAGTATATTCTACCCGAACGACTATTTCTGATACGAAATGATTCCTCGATTTTCGAAGGTGGTACAAGAGCAGTATCGCTTCGAGCAAGAGTTGTCGCAAATTCGGATATGCCTTTACGTCATAGCACGTAGTCAATATGCTGTAAACTTCTCTTCTCCAATTGTATGCAAAACGTAATAATCATGACTGTTCTTCTGGGTCAATACTTTTCATTCGTCCACCCCGTGCTGTAGTAAGAGTCGGTATCCGGTAGATTTAGTACTTTGACGAACAGTTCGCATTTCCAAAATGTCCTTAAATTTAGTACACGGGTGTACAAGTACCTGAAAATGCTCAAAGTACTGAGAAGGGTTTCGAATGAAGCACGCGAAAAAAGGGAGGAAACGCGAAAGAAGAAGAGGAAGGAAGAGAGAGAGAGAGAAATCGATAAAAACGCGAGAGCATAATTCTGCATCCCACCATCTCCAGGCGATCGAACTAGTGAAGATCTAGCGTGTGTGGATCGTGGTCTCCGTTTCATGTACCACTTTTTCAAAAAACATATATCATTTTAAAATACATATGTGTGTAACATGCTCAAAATATGTTACATATATTTTGCATTCTCTATACTAGCATCTCCTGTGTACCACGTCGGCCACGAGGGACAAGAAAAAGTAGATGCGAAATGGGAAAGGATAATACCCGGACATACATTATCTCGCAAGGGGTTTACTCACGAATTCACAGACTTATATTCGTGGGCGCCTTTTCGGCGGGTCGTAAAGGCTCTCTGGGAATGTATTTGCACGTGACTGCGTCGACGTGGGTGTACGTTCAATAAAATAAACGTACACGAACGTTTAACGCATAAAGACCTCGGTGTAGGGCTCAAAACTGAAACTATAAAAGTTGCAAGCTCCTAAGTTTTTTTGGGTTTATAAAGTATTATTTGAACTTTCTGTAGGTGTTTCAGTTTCTATTATCATCGTACCTTGTTAATACCACATCGTACCCCATCGGGGTTCCCCATGGGGAACAGGGAGGTCCATCCTGGGAAGGCCCTTTTGGTACTTTTGGGATTTTCATTATTCGTACAGTTTTTAGTATAAGGTACCTGACTCATGCAAGGCCCACCTTATTCGTTTTTAAGTACAAATAGAAATATGAATGTTGAAATAAAACAAAATTGTTTATGTAATCATTTATTCAATAATCAACGCATGAATAATAATTTTGCTTCAGAAAACAATGTTTACTATTAACTATAAGCTTTTTTAAAAAAAGCGTCTTCTGGGCCTTATTCAGACCACTGTTCCTAATAAGGCCATACCCATTGTAACTTCGTACAAAAAAATTTTATAAACACATAATCTTCAATTTTTAAATTACATTTTGATAACAACATTTATAGTGCTGATAAACCACTCTATATAATGAGACTAAAGATTCACTGAGTAATATTGAAAACATTTTTTGTTTTCGATAGTTTTTGTACGTCAAAATTTGAGAAACCCCTCCGTGCGATTGCACGCGTCGTCTTCTATCGACTACAACATTGTTTGGGTTTGCCACAGTGTAGCGGTGGCAGTAAGCTCAATCCGTTTGACTTTGCAGTTTTGAATATTTAAAAGGTGGGCTTTATTAGGCACTAGGCTTTACGTGGGTCAGGTACCTTGTAGGTGCTTTGTTTATCTCTCGCTATCTATGTTCTCTTACCGTAGAGTGAGATGAACAGGACAGGCGGACTGCCGAGGGAAAACTTGCCGTACTACTACGAATCTTCCACATTTGAAGAGGAACCGCACAAAATCCCCTTGGGAGAAACTGTTAAACGCCTGAAACTGAGAGGAATGGTATTCCTTGACGCGTAATGCCGTAGGAGAAGCGACTTATACACCAAACAGGGATAAACAAAGTGGTACAGAGGGAATAGAGAAAGCAACGACGCTATATCACTTGTTACGTTTGAGAATTCCCCTATATACCGTCGCATACGCGACGCAACCATGTACGTTGTAAAAGCACACCATCTCTCGAGACTTAACGCATAGCCACGAAGTACAAATGCGTAATGTAACTTTGAATACATTAATGTAGCAGCCAATGAAGTAGTCTGGGATTGTGAATTTATATAAGTAAATTTGGTCCGAGATCGAATTGAGAAAGTAATTTCACAAATCGATTGGCCCAATCTCGACCTATCCACTCATAAGGTTCTTGATCCATGTAAGGTCCATCATATTTGTTTTTCAGTACAAAAAGTACTATGCATGGTGAAATAAAATAAAAATGTTTATTTAATCATTTATTGAATAATCAACGTATTAGTAATCGTTTTCGTGCAGAAAACAATGTTCAGTATTAACTGTAAGCTTTTTTTAAAAAACGACTTTCGGGCCTTATTCAGCCCACTGTTTCTTAATAAGGCCATACCCGTTGTAACTCCGTGCAAGAAAAAAACAAAATCTATAACCTTCAATTTTAAGCTTAAGTTTTGATAACAACGTGTAGAGTGCTGATAAACCCCCTCATATAGTTAGGCAGTATCACGATATCTGTGGCCCCAAGTTTTGGTCATGCAGCCTTCATATTTTACCTAAAGTAAGACTTTCATCAAGAATAAAAACAGATCGAAATTCGGCTTTTAAGGGTGTGAAACCGGGCTTTGAAATTTGAAGCATTATAGGAAGAAACTTCCCTATAGCCCATACCTCCGATCGATCTGAATTTAGACACACATGCCCTAACAAGTTGTTTGGCCCAAACAAGCACAAACAACCTCCACGTGGTGAACTTCGGGTTACGTTAATAGTCTGAGACCTGCTTTTATTATATTATGGACGAAAAACAATCATGCAATCGCCATTCTTGAAAGCGAAATTTCTGAGGATTTGACGCTTCGGTCGGCTTTGTAGTGTTGTACTATTCAAAACGTGGGCTTTATTAGGCACTAGGCCTTACATGCGTCAGGTACCTTCCGTGGGGTTGTTTTATTTTTTTCTGATCGACGCAAAAAAGCTATACTTGAAATCTCGTAAGTAGGTTAATACTCTCCAAGGAGTAACGAGTGCATTCACCGGGTAGATTATCAATGAAACGTGTATATACGTGTATACGTACAATAGATCAGTGTGTGATAGATAAATTGAAGAGTAGAGAATAAAAGACGTCGAATAGACAGCTCATCGCAAGAGTTGAACGGTTTCTTCGCGTTCGCACGAGTTCATCGGTCTTTGCAGAAAATAAAATTAATTATTGACGAAACATACCAGTACGCGGCTCGTATTCCAC
This sequence comes from Ophioninae sp. B BG-2022a, assembly GCA_030522765.1. Classification (NCBI taxonomy): domain Eukaryota; kingdom Metazoa; phylum Arthropoda; class Insecta; order Hymenoptera; family Ichneumonidae; species Ophioninae sp. B BG-2022a. The sequence goes on along the minus strand of JAPYZJ010001291.1, from coordinate 4,795 downwards.
GCGATAGTCTATCATTCTCGTGACTGCATACACACATGCTCAAACATACAGCTAGACACACACCCAAATATGTACCTACGAAGGGTATATGACGACTCGTTCGAAAGCCCCATTTATCATGATCGAACTTGCGTTCTTGCAACAAGTATCACGATTTTTTATTTTCGAAAATGAACAGTTCGGGCGAGTGGACTTTAGGGCAGATATACACCTGGATTGTCGCAAAAATCGATTTTTGCATTTTCTTAAAGTTTGAGGTTTCCAGAATATCTGGTGAAAATGGCAAGTTAATATTTCGTTTGTTTTTTCATTCCTAAATTTTAAAATACGTTTTTTTTCAAAACTATGTTTTCCAAATCGTTACCCAAAATTTCTGGAAAACCAATAAACCGATTGCCTTGAAGTTTTTTTGTGGTTATTATATACACCAGTATCTAGTCGTAGGATTTTTTTGCGATACTTAGTTTTTGTTTTATAGGCGAAATAATGACTATTTTTTTTTTCAAAAATCACGATTTATGTCCAAACGTTCGCCACTTTCTCATGAATCGATATTTCCAAAGTTGGCTATAACACGTACTAGATTGTCGTATCTAATTGAATGGTCTTTCTGTTTTTTTTTCTGATGATACGCAGATTTTTTTACGACGCTCCAAGGATCGTACAATATCCTTATATATTTTTGACATTTTTATATGAATAAAATTAAACATATTTTTGAATTTATATACAGGGTATCCCAAGTAAGAATGTGATCCCTGAAATGGGGGGTGGAGGGTGACATTCTAAGACGTTTGATATAAGCATGTATGGGTTCCAGAACAACCTGTGAATTGTCATTAATTTTTTAGTGCGTTTGGCTTTTCTTTTTAGGGAGCGATTGCGGCCTCGACGATATGCACTGTTAGCTCTGTAACTTGTCCTTTCCCTCGTGTCTCTACAAAATGTATTCGAACAATGTATTCGGTAATAATCCACCAAATATGACTATCCATGAGTTGTAATAAGTAAATAATGAAATTAATAAATAATAGTTTATAATTAATAATAATTTTAGGCAATTTGGCCCAACCCTCAGCGAAAAATAGCCAATAAATTGCGAAAGCATTATCGCTAAGCCCGCGTAAACCCGCGCTAAATCGAGTTTACACAGTCGTAAAACAAAAAAAAGAAACGCATAAAATGAGCTATTACATGATTTCGTGCCTCGTCGGTTCCACAGCAAGATATTTGTATCGATGAATACTACCGGGCGTGTACACTCTCGACTATAAAAAAAAACAAAGATTATTGGACATGCTATTTTTCTGATCGCGTGATGATTTCAAAACACCTTATTCTATTCTCCCCTTCAGTACTCTTCATTCGAGGGACTGCCATACAACCTATTTATTTGTACGTTGAATATTTTACAAACGCCGGTATCATTAAAAATCTACAACATATAAAAAAAGTTAATCACTATGGCTGTTTTGAATTAGGTAGAAGGACTTTTCATTATTACACCGCCATAACGAGAGCAATATTTGTATACGTTGACCCCGCTATGCCCATATCTCCAAGGGATCAGACTTCAAACTTCAAACTTCGCCCGCCTTCATAGAATTACGATCACCTCCGGCGGGCGAAGTTTTATCGCAATTATATGAAACGTTTCGTTCTCGATGATAGTCAATGTAGTTTTTCAGAGGCGGTGATAATTCCGTATGGCTTATCATTAAACATATAATTCTTATTATCTTTGCTGAAATGAACATTTATTACAAACAAAACGATAAGGCAAGAAAATAGTTATAATAACTATGACAAAATCTTTCGAGCAAATGAATCATTTAGTGTCTGGATAGGTTTGTTATAACATTTTGGAAAGGCCTGAAACCCTGGTGACCATCCAAAGTTCCGTCTTATAGCGCGAATTATACAGAAACGGCGTAAGGTGAAGACGCGGCGCAGGCGCAGAGCAGGCGTAACAGATAAGGCACAGACGCGGTTTAAATTATATCAAAGAGGCAAAGAGATGCCGCAACTAGTCATTATACAGGCTGACTTTATCGTGATAGCATGTCTTCCTCTTCAGACGATGAAGATGCGCTTGCTTTGCTTCCACTTATTAATGTGCAGAGACACCGAAGATGTTGGGTGCACCCTGTGTGGAAAACGTCACAAGAGCATAGATATTTTAAAATAATGGCAAAATTATGTAAATATCCTGATCGTTTACCTACAGTGCATAAAATGTCACTTGAATCTTTCCACATTCTACTGTCGAAACTAAAACACGGTCTTCAGAAGAAGACCGATACAAATTGGCGAGAACCGGTCTTTCCTGAAGAAAGATTATTGATATCATTAAGGTTAGTAAAACATCTTTGGCATTTTTATATACTTTTATTCGTTTGATTTTTAAACAGAAAACTGGACTAAGATTGGACAATCAGAAGCACTTGTTTGCTATCAGTCATTACTGCAAAAACAAAAATTAATAATTGAAATCTTTCACATAACCATCGTGAGGTTGGCCATCTGCTTCAATTGTTTGGTGTGATGGAGGTGAAACTGGAGTAACTGGAGAAAACAATGGCAAATAAATTTGGCATTGTATAAACAAAAGTCGTGCTGGTTGCGCGCCTCTCCAGTCGCGACTGCTAGCGACGCGGAACAAGCGACGAAACGACGTACCTGCGCCTCGCCGCTTGAATATAATTCACATCGGGTCGCCTACCCACATTTTGTATTGAAACGTTTTGAAGCGGTAATATGCCTGCGCCGCGCCTTCACCTTACGCCCTTTCTGTATAATTCGCACCTATGATATTAATATCAGCTCCTTTTCGATGTGCAGTAGAAACCGCAGCATGTCTGGTACTGTAAGCGATGTATTTATCAGTGTCAATTCCGGCCTTTTTGAGGAGTGTTTCTATCCAATTCAATCAATTATTACCACTACGCTGTCAGTTTTTAGGTTGCAAACATAACAAACTATACAGGCTCACCAAAAGTGGTTAAAACACACGCACTTTAGAAAAATATATGATAAACTAGATGCCTGGTAACTAGAATTGACTATAATATAGTGGCACAGAAAAGTATGTGATTGAAGTTCGCAACGAAGATAATTATGTTTCAATTTCTCTATTTTTTTCACTGATATGGTAAGTAAAATACCGCTATATATACAAATCTTTATTGTGATAATCTAGAATTCAAATCTGAAAAAAAAACATTTCTTTAAGGACGAGTTCGCATCATTGCAACGCAACAAAATTTCTTTTCTCATTTTTTCATTTCCTTAAATCTATTATTCGGCGAAATATGTTTTGCATATTTGAATTCTATGTTATCATAATAGAGATTTGTATAATTATTGAGGTATTTTTATTACGATTACAGTGAAAAAGCAATAGAGAAATTAAAAAATGATTATTTCGATCATTTTGGGCAGGTTTTTGTCTAATTTTCTATGCCAATTAAGGGGTTGAAAACCTCATTTTTTTACTGCATTGAATATGTCAAATTTCGTGTTAACTAAGCAGTATTTGTGAAAGGTTTTACTTTTCCGCTTAGTGGAAGATTAGTGCAGCCGAAGCGCATTGCATGCTTGTTAAAGTTTATGATCTCAACATTTCAACGGTGATATCAGCGGAGAAGACAAGCCTTGCCTTTGCGAGCCGCAAAAATTCAAAGACTCCGAAACGCCTAAATGAAATATTTTACCGCACTCGCTGTATTCTTCGGACCTTGCCCCCTATGATTAGTAGTTGTTTCGAGGGATGCTACAAACCTTAGACGGAACCTCGACTCGAGTCGGTAGGCTAACACTATCGCTCAACAACATTATTTCTCGTTTTCGAAGGGCCACGACAGGCCATGAGTATGAGTGTGTTCACGGACATATGAGGAGGGACCCAACAAAAATGGGAGTTTCGTCATAACTTCTTAATTTCTTAATGTTTTTATACCAAATTCTGATCACCTTCGAAGTATTCTCCCTTGACCACAACGCACCTCTCCGAACGATGCTTCCATTGTTCAAAACATTTTTTTAATTCACTTATCACGATGTTCTTTAGGCCTTCCAGCAATTTTTGTTTCACCTCACCCACACTGAGAAAACGCTTTCCTCTCATGGCCTTTTTGAGTCTGGGAAACAAATGGGAATCACAGATAGCTAGATCATCTTAGAAAAAAATTGAGGGTCCTCTTTGAGCTGATTTTGAAGCTCAAAATATGCCTGAAGTCGACGCTCCCTTTGCTTGCCTGTGAGAAGGCGCGGGGCAAAGGAGATGGATCAAAATAGCCCCAGGTCCTATAACCAAGTGACATATCTCAAAAAAAAGATAAAAATGTATAAAAAAATATGGCATACTTCCTAAGTTCATTTCTTTACACCTTCATATAAAAAAATTGCTATGAAAATAGTTCAGGTGCTGTTATAAACAATTCGTTCGTATGAGAATTTATGGACTGATTAAAAAAATTCTGTTTTTGTTTGAAAGGGTACCCCAAGGTAGTCCCACTGCCATAAAGTCAGGTCCCCGGTCTCCAGGATCCTGGAGAAATGAAAGTAAAATCTCAAAAATAAGGTCATTTTTTTCTATTAAGGTAGTTTTTAACATATTTCATTTATTTTGTTCAATCAACGATCAACTGAGGATTATCTCCTTATTCATCTGATTATGAAAACGTGAGAATAAAAACTTGAGCTTGAATGTTTGAATACTATACTAATACTATACTATATTATTATACAGAATTAAAATATTACTTTGAATACTATATAATAATACTGAAATTGT
>JAPYZJ010001290.1:0-28969 GCA_030522765.1 Ophioninae sp. B BG-2022a | reverse complement strand
TGTTACGTTTTTATTAATAAAAATAACATTATATAACACTTCAGTATGATTTCTTCAACCTCCAAGAAACAGTGATCCGATTCGCCTCGGTCTACCCTAATTAATTGACGTTGCAGCAATCGCATCGCTACAACGTCTTCGCTGGCGAGGAATGTACTCCATCGATTACCCGGTGATGTGAATCACTGACGTACATCAAGAGGACCTTGTCTTCCATGGAACATTCGGTCTTTTGTCACCTCGTGAACGAGTATAACGACTGATCGAGCGCTGGGTACGATTTCGCCCAGTTTTATCTCCAGCAGTCGAAATTCTCAACTCTTTGATTACCAGGACGTATGAATCTCTCGTAAATAACCGAGAGCGTTAAAAAAAGGAATGTTGTAAGCACGCGTAGCTCTCACGCTGGATAGCTCGTTGAACGAAGCTTCCGCTTAACGGGAAGATAAATGGTATTAACTTAATCCCTGTTATAGAACGAAGTTGAGGGTCGAGCCCCCTCTTCATCTTCCATTTTCCTCGTTTCTCGAAATCCAGCAGTTTTCACGAGCTATGCGTCAAAGCACGTGGCAACCGGAAGTTATAGATGTTACCAGCTTTTGGTTTATGAACCAAAGTCAGAATTCCCCCCGACAGCCCTCCCCTCTCTCTCTCTCGCTATGCTGGAATCGTTCTCTCTCGCTTTCAGTGGAATCGCGCGTGGAGCTGCGAACTGGCTCCCCTGGAAACTTGGCTTGGATATCGCGTACCGTACACACAGCTATACCCACATAGACGCGTACAGTTTCAAGCGAGATATTTATTTTGCATGCATATATATTTAGCCTCTGGGTGTTTGCCTTGCACGTATGAAAATAAATGCTCGTCCATAAAGATCGCAGTATTTCTTCGCAGTTGGCGAGCTACTGGTAGCCCCAAGCCCGAACCCCCCTTAAGAGAAGTGGGCGAATCTAGCCAGAATGGAGGGAAGATTGGGAGCTCGCGGCGAAGCACCAAATCACTACCAGATTTCTTTGAGCGCACACTGAACGAGCAGCCCAAGTTGTATGCACACTTGACAAATCGTTCTCGTTCTCGGCAACACTCTAGTGGCTCAAACGGTTATCCCTTATTCTCTGGGTTTCGTGAAACTTTAATGCCACCCGGCCATTATCCCAGACGCGATGGTCTCCAACGAGTAAACACGCAGGCTCGTATCTCCCTCGTGGGATTGCGAGAGTTCATTGCGACGAAACAGACCCAGACTTATACTCGTCGTACACTCACCTGTATTCCGGCGTGGGACACGCTTTCGCGACGCAAACGAGTGACGTTAATTCGTCCTGGGCCACGTGCACCACTCCCGAATTTTCCAATATTTCAGGCTGTATTACTCCTCTGTGATCTGTGACGGAGAAACATTTTTCATCACTTGGCTTTGGCGAAGAAATATTTGTACTCGATTAAGGTTGACATAAAACTGTTTTTCATCATTTGGGATTGATGATGAAATGTTTTTGATCGTTTGGCTTTGATTGATTAATGTTTTTGATCATATGAGCTTTTGACGATGAACAAACATTGAATCGTCCTTGTGGAATTCTCGTTTCTTCGCGTGAAGCTAACTCGGAACAGGAGTGATGAACTTGCCTTCTATCCTGATATTAGCTGGTGAACTGACGACGACCTGCCTCGTCAATTGATGCATCGTTCTGCATCTGTAACTCAAAAACTGATCGCTAAACTCGAGACTGTGCACCAGAAGTTCACCCGTTGGGAGTAGATGAAATTTTCCATCTGCAACAAATTAAGAGACGACGGATGTGACAGCCCAGCTAATTGGCGATGAAAGAAACACACTCGATTCTTTGCAATCCAGTCTACGAAAGGATTTCTTGTCTAGCTAATAAATGTGTTATCAATTAATATCAGTAACAATAAAAGTTACTAGGTTGCTAATTAACATGCATGTCAGAAGGGAAAATCCCGGGCAAGTACGAGTCGGGCTCGCCCACCGAGGGTTCCGTACAAATTTGTAGGTACATATTATAAATAGTTCAGGAATCCAGTCTCGCAGTTTTTCCCGAGTTTTTAAAGATTTAATTACAAATTTATAGTTTTGAGATTTTTCCCTGTACTTGCAGTATAAGACGTTATTACTTGTCAAATTTCATAGTTCTAGGTCAATAGAAAATACCATATAAATTTTGATTCCCTCGAGAGTTAAAATATCCATTTTTTCTCTGCATAAGCGGTCGTATCTTATTTTTACGTTAACATAGAAGTTTCATTTTTTCAGAACTTCAAGGGACTGTAGACGTAAGTATATGGTTTTTATTTCAACTCGATATCTTTACGCGTTCCTGAGATAAAGGGTCTTGACAGACAGACGGACGGACGGACAACAAAGTGATCCTATAAGGATTCCTTTTTTTCCTTTTAAGGTTTATGGAACCCTAAAAATGAAGGTTCAATTAAAGTATATATAATTTATATTAACAACAAGAAAGACTGATGTTTTTACACCCAAAGATTGGTAAATATAGTTTTATTACAAATCAAATGAATTCGTTCTATTGTCTCCTAATTGCCCGAATCATTTCTCCAACGATTCGTCACCATTTGCCTTCTTGCATCTTTCGCTAGTGCAGCTTCACCGACATTGTGCAGTCACTCTGGGCAATCTATCTCGCACTTGTATCCTTCAATTTCAATCCATATGGTTGACGCGTGTTATACATAGGGCCATCGGTAACCGGAAGCTTTGTTAGAAGTTCGCTCAGTTTAGATATTGACGAAGGGGGTCTTGGCGTAGATAAGCGCCAGCTGGAGCCAGTGGCCGGAGAAAGGAGGGGAGGGGGGGGGGGGAGAGAATCTGTTGCAAATACAAGACGGCGGTGGAGGACATGGATGGATATAGGCAGAGAGAGGATGTAGGTACGTGAGGGAGAGAGAAAGATTGTTAAAGGTAGATTGGGCTACTAGGATACACGTCAGATAGGAATAGTATTACCCTCTGTGGTTCTCTCTCGTCCTCTCGTTGAATACAGGCGTCGGGATGAATGGCCCATGCCATGCTAGTTCTCGACTACTCTTCGTATCGCTTCGCTCCCCCACCCCCCTCTTGTCGTTTCTCTCTTGCTCTCTCTTCGTTCTCTCTCTCTCTCTTTCGCTCCTCTTGTATAATAACGAGCAGGGAGATACCACCTGTCGTATGTATATCTATTACTACATGCACATCCATACCGCATCCGGAATTACATCGACCCCGTTTTATATCTAGAGAGGGAGAGAGAGAGAGAAAACAGTCACGTGGGGAACAAACGATCCGCTGTCAAACCGAATCAGACTAACGAGGGCATGCGACCTATACCATCGTTTCAATTCTCAGCCCATTCTTCTCGTGTTACACTCGGAAACGTTTTCCCCGGTGAAAATGCTACCGATTTTTTTTACGGTTCTTTTTTTCATCGAATTTTTTCTCATCGGAGATACGATGCTATCAGCCGAGAATAATGCTCCTACTGGAAATGAGGTGCCGATATTCTTCACCGTTCGAAACAATTGTATGAAAGTAGAGGGTGAGGAATGGTAGATTGACTGATGCAGGTTGATTATGGATATCAATTTAATATTTTTGCGGATGGTATCGACTATACGGACTTTTATTGTGAAGGCGAAAAGTTGGCATACCTCATGGCAAATGATTAGACATCGAATGACCTCGTCGTTCTATGGATTGTACGATCAATGAAAGACTGTTCAACTTTACAAAGAGTAAAGTTGTCACGTAGGATTGTCACTGCAATGTCACGTGGAATTTTTGTAATAATTTGAATAGTTGTTTTCTTATTATTGTTTTTGCTTGAAAGGTGTCGGTGAAAAATACAAATCTTTCTCTTTGGTTTACCATAATTTTTTTAATGGTAAAAAAACCCCTACGCTACATTGTAGAGACACTACTCACGAGCTGATTGATGCTCTTTTTTCCAAATGTGACATGACCGTGTAGTATTTGGGACAACGACCGCGCGTATTGTGCGGACGGCCTCCGCGGCAATGTGCATAACGGCGCCATTTTTCAATATTTTTAACGGAGATTTATTAACGTTATTCTTAAAGCCCTTTTGGACGTTGTGTAAAAAAATTAAAATACTCCGGCCCATACTTTCGAGTTTATTCTCCTTTTTATAAATATACCCATTTTCCGAACGGCCAAGGTGGCCAGATGCCTTAAAGAGCGTACCTATCTCAACCTTCTACATTTCTTATTTTTGGTATCAAAGATAAAATCAAACCCCAATTGAATCCTTATTAACCCGTAATGGTCACACCTATACGCCACGACCTATACGGTCACATGGAGTATAGTGGACCCCACGCCGAAAACTTGTCGCTATTTGTGTTCTACTTGATTTACTGACACAAATTTTACACGAATATTCCATTTCATATGTTTTTCAAGTAATACAATCGTTTTTTTTCTTTCGTTTTAGAATTTTAATATGGCGAAAAAACAATCAGAAGAAAAAGAACAAAAGAACCCCAATTTTCATTGAAAAATTCATATACATTTTGATTTCTGCGATAGGACAAAAAAACCTACGCTATGTTACTCTTGAAATAGTATATTTTCAAGAAAAATGTACAATTTTCATGAACAGCACTATTTGCTACCTGTAAAACAACCGACGCCATTTTGACCATCGCCACCGATTAGATAGTGTTGGAGTAGGTTCAGACAACAACACATGACAGCACAAGTTCGATTCTCAATCGACCTTTCTACGGTATACCCCTAAAAAATATTCCTGGGGTCCAGTGGACCCCTAGCGACCATTGTAGGTTAAACGTTCAACCACGTCTTCTCTTTTTAACTTTTCCAATGCAATCCACGATCTTTTTTCAAGATGATCGGACATTTCTTTTACGGAACTCCCGAGAACCAATTTGCATTCTGCTCGAACGATGAAAAATGTTAACAACTCTTTTGAGAGACCTTTCGATCTTTTTCCTCCGCAATATGAACGGCGAGGTATGGAGAGGGAGGGGTGTTACAACCAATAGGAATGGTAAACTCCGTTTTCTCTATTTCAGGATCTCGTTCCCGAGCTCCAGGCTTCGGGGTGGGCAAATGGGGATGCGCGTCGAGTGTACGATCCGAGTTGTTCCGCTTATTGAATTTTATTCTCCGGCGAAGCCCTCGCAAGAGTGCTAATTAAATTGGGAGTGCATCTCACGATACCACGGCTCATATCGAATCCTGGGTGTAACGAGCAATGACTATTCAGTGTAGAATAACGACTTCGAGGGAGCCCATGATCGAAGTTGCCTCGTTGATCGCGCTCGGATCGAGCAACGTTTCGATGTTGAAATTCGTGCGAGCCGTGATCATTTACCGTTGATTTCGATCATGAGCTTTATGCACTCAATAATACCGCCAGTCTATTCCATACTTCGATTTTATCGACGGTGCCTTCAGCCTTTAGGAACATTCGACTTCACCCGAGGGAAAGTTAATTAACCCGAAAGATAATACACATCGCACGGACTATCGCATCAAATTCCATCGATATTAACTCACAGCTTAAAAAAAAAAACGAGAATTCTCCGGTAAGCGATGAAAATAATTGTCCTATCTCTAGAGGTAGGCCAATTTTTTTCATCCCTTACCTACGGGAGAAATCTTGTTTTTTTTTTAATTTAATAAATTTTTATTGAAATATCTGATATATCTGATGTTTTGTTTGAAATTTGTGTTTTGTCTTACTTTCATCTTTTATATTCGCATTTATTTAAAATAGCAGTATTGATATAAAACTATGTTAATAGAAATGTAATGAATGTGGATATGACAATTTATGAATGTAAAATAATATATTGAATTAAAAGTGAATAAATATCAAGTACAATGGAATGAAGTAATCAGTATAACAATAATGATTAAACAGAATAAAAATAAACGACGCAATGTTCCTAACTGTTTATTGTTTTTTGTTTATTTTCACGACTGTTGATTCATTAATCTGCTCGTTTATGTATTAAAAGACCGAATACTATCCAAGATTTCAAGTTACGTTTTCATGGTAGATTCGTCGAATTCGATTCAATATTTTTCAAGTTATAAATGAACAAACACAACTTATCGCACCGAAGGTGTCTAAAAATTGTTATTACACGTCGAAAAAAGTTGGCTCGGTCCGATAATCCTGTAACATTTGAGCAGAGCGTAGTCAATAAATGAAAGAGAGTTAGGATTGGTGTGTGCCGAATGGCTCGACAAAACGATACTGGGTCTCGATTTTTCCACCGGATGATTGAGGTTAAGGGCATGACGAACAATAGCACGTGACACACGAGGGTGAGGGAGATAGTAGAAACGTTTTAAACCGCGACTTATCAAGAATGAAACGTTTTCATTGAAAATGGCGACCGGGGGGTCCTCAGTGCCATCGTCTTGAGTGCACATAATAAATTTCGTACCGATTGGTTGAGCCGTTTCAGAGAATAGTGGTTTCAAAATTTTAAAGTAGACGGAGTCGTGTTTCCAGTTTCTCGTCGCAATTTCTCAAGGATAAAACATTTTTATCGAAAATAGCGAGCAAGAGGCCCTCGCTGCCATGGTCTTGAATGCACACAACAAATTTCATACTAATTGGTTCAGCCAGTTGAGAGAATAGAAGTTTCCAAATTTTGAAGTGGACGGAGGTGTGTTCGTCATACCTTTAACGTCATCAGAATGGAGAATGACGAACGGTCATCTCGCTTCGAAACTAACCGAAAGTATAGGATCGAAAGCGCAAGGCAATCATGCAGATGATGAAAAAAAAGTTTCTCTTCCTCTCATTTCCGGCATAACAAGTTTGGACCTTCCTCAAAGGATTTCCATCAAAGGATATTTCCTTCTTTATACTTCCGGGAGAAAGAACGAGCAATATCCGAGAAGACTTTTCCGCGTTCGGAACGTGCGTACCTCTGCGAGTACCTTCTAGTCTATGAAAGAAGAAAAAAATAAAAGTGCGAAGGCAAATTGTTGCTACGATCGTGGTACGGAACCTGGTGTACTCTACTGTACCTAGGCCGTTTCAAGTACGCTTGTGCGAACTTCAAAGCTCGGTAGACAAGAAAAAACAACAGAGGGGGAGCATGAGAGTATGGAAAATGGGAAAAATAAAATCTTCGCTTATTTTCCTGCAGGGGAACGGTCTCGTTAAAGTTCCGACCAGGTGTTCGTTTCCGTTGAGCACATCTTTCGCGATGTATTAAATTACGCATACCCGGGAATGACAAACGCCTTGATATAATGCCCGCTCGCGACGAGAGTCTAACCGATGGATACGCTTTGACTTTGACAGAATACGCCGTCCGCCACACCCTCCCCTCCCCCTTCCCTTAAAACTCAAACCCTCGAGTCTACCAGCGTGACTGCATTATGTCGGTGGATATAGACTCCAGCCCTCGTAGATACGGATCGCTAGCAATTTTACCTCCTTGAAGCGACGGATATATGTGAAAGGAGGGCTCTTGGAGCCAAGAAACAACGCGTACGAGATCCTTCGCGTGGCTGGGCACCACGCAACGTAGGACCGCTGTACAGCCTCTCGAAACGCCTCTCATCACCTCAACTTCCGGCTTGTACGACTGCGCCACAACTGCGGACAAAGAAAAAGCAAATTTCGTTTTTTTTTTTATTGTTCGGGCTTACTCGCGTTGAAATGAAATGGGAGCGAATCGCAAAAAGTTGGTATCCGGTTGATCCAATCGAGATTCGTTGTTTTTGTATATTTCGATTCATCTATTTTTATCGCGGAGTCCAAATGCTCCGTGTTGATTCGTTTGGGCTTAATATTGTTTTGGTGATGATTCTGATCTGCTTGGAAAAATAAACTGGGCTGAGATCAAATCGAATAGAATTTTCAGTATTGTTGGGAAACTGTTGTTTATAGTATATTCTAGTATATTCCCATTTAAATATTCAATTGTTGATTAACATTACCCTAAATAATTATTAGAAATACAATATAACCGAATGAATCTTTTTAATACAGTGAGGGAGAATCCGAAGGCGAAAAAAGTTCCTGTATTTAATTCAAGCATATTCCGCCGAAATACAGAATTATCGAAAAATTATTAATTATTCAACCGATCCAATGTTAATTTTGTATGGAAAATGGAATATCAATAATATTCAGTTGAATTCCTCGGAAGTACTGATCGGGTTCGTCGTTGCAGGTTCTCTAGTTAATTTCCATTCTCATAGACATCAATATTTAAAATCAATTTTAACCTCGATATAGTGAAATTTCGAGCGAAAAAAATAATTCGTTGCGGCAAGATATCGGTGAGATTTGATCGCCGATTCCACGATATCATAGGAAGTGCCTAGTGGATAACATCGGAGAAAAATCACGGGACCAGTGAAGGGGTTTTTACTCATATTTCGTCCTGCTTCTCCTTCATTCTCAGATTCTTCGGAGCCGGTGTTGAAAATCCGAGACGATCTCAGTCTCGGTCGCGGAATTCTGTCGGGGCGTCGAGGCGTGAATCTCGCGAGCATAACGAACGCTCTCCTCGCCGTTCGCTCGTAGACTTTCGTTCTCCCATCCACGTACACGCGCTCATAGCTTTCTCGGTACATCTCTCCACTTTGACTTTTTCACTTTGCATCCTTTTCTTCGACTTTTAACGCTCCGTAGAATTCTCCTCTCGGCGATATTATTCACAAGAGAAACGTTTCATGAAAACGAAGCTTTCGAGGATTCGAGAGGACGAGAGTGACGAAGAGAACGAGAGTGACGAAGAGAACGAGAGAGAGAGAGAGAGAGAGAGTGAGAGAGATGGTTTATTGCATGAGGACGAAATATCGTCTAGCATGTGGTATACAAAATTTGCATGATATTTGATTCCATATAAGCATAAAATTATAATAAAAACTAAAACTAAAAGAGTTCGAATTGGGATGAATGATTAGATATTGAGCGAGATGAATCAAGTATTTCGTACTCTGAAACCGAAGTTCCCTAAGAGCACCATCCAACAAAAAAAAATACAATAGTATAATACTAATGATAAAAATAATATTAATGATAATAATAGGTCATTATGGTGAATGGAAATAATTAATTGATGGATGAACTCAAAATAGTTTACATTTTTCTAGCCAGCAATAAATCCTAAAACTTAGTTTTTAATTTGAGAGTATGGTGGATTCCCTCAGATTTATAGGCAACAAATTCCAGCAAGAGGGAGGGGGAAAAAGAGAGGTCAATTGATTTATTAATATCGAATTTATGCCCGAATTACTTAACTTTCGATGAAAGTTTGTTACAGTTGAATACATGTTTTTCTTAAAAAACAATAGTGTAAAATATAGAATTATTTCATTGTTACTAATAAAAATGAAATAATTAATATTGCAAGATCTGTAACGGTCATTATCGAGGAGGGGGGGAAGGGTAGAAAGGAAGAAAGCTTTGATTATACGTACCCTTTTTTTTCTCCTGATAATAAATACCCGACAAGCTTCGCGACTCCCGTCGACGTTTCATCAAGACCTCAAATTTCCCTGACACTCCGATGCGTCCCTTTCCGTCCCATTAAGAGGAAAGAAAAAAAAAAAGAAAGAGAAAAACAAATCGATGCGATCTCCCGTGTCGTGTGTTTCGTTTTTTTTCGTCAAATTTTTCGTAGCTGCCCGGGGTTTGTAATTGCGAAAGCGAGCAGGAAGTGCGACGAGATAGGATAGTCGAGAGGGCGAGGGTGTACAAATGCTCTGGGGGGTCGGGATGAATCTGCAAACGATACGAAGGGATAACAATGAGTGGAAGAGCTGAAAGTGCGAAAACTGGTCTTTTTGTGTGCTCCAGACACGCCTTGTGTTTCCGGTCAGATATCGGAAGACTGCACGGAGACACGAGACGCTCCGGAGATTACTCGAATTGCGGGGATGTTTCTGTGTACCCGCTTCCTCGCGTTTGCTAGGCTTGGGCGTCTGCCGAATGGAAATTTCCTCAAACTGACGAAAACTGGGGAAAGTAAAGTTTTAATTAACAACCACACGTCCGAACACACACCCTCGTGTGTTCGCGGACCAAATTTTATGGCCACGGGAGAGTAAAGGGGATGAGGGTGGAAAATAGGGGTTGCCGATGATATAGCTTGGCTGTATACCGATAAAGGACGCAGGAAAATCCTAAAACTGGCTCTAGGATCAAGGCGGAAAAGCAAGAGATGCGGAGAGAGAAAGAGAGGAGGCGGGAGAGAGGGAGGGGGGGGGGAGAGGTCATCTCTCGCTGGAGATCGGGGTTGCAGCTGCTCCACGGATTTGCATTCAGATTGCATTTTTTTTTAAAGAGGTAATTACACCAGCGAGCGCTGTATGTTATATGCGTGTGTATATAGGTATTCCCGGGTCGGTAGAACCCCCGAAGCCAAGAGAATCCGGAACGAATGAAACGTATATACGTATATAGGTAATCCCAGGTTAAATCCCTAGCTGTACATTTTACGATTCGCCCGTTTCCTCCGCCGGTGTTCAAGCACGTCATGGGGAAACGCGAGCTTAAAAAAAAGAATCTCTCATATTTCTAGAAAGTCTGATCGTTATCGACGAAAATTCGTAATTAAGGGGTTGGGCTACATGGGAATTTGTGAAAAAGTCGTTCGTCCCTAGAGACTGCTCATAGTTGAGATAAAGCTAGAATGTTTCGTAAGGGAACAACATATTAAATTTCAATCATTGATCTCGAAATAAATCAACCAAATATAAATGCTTTTTTTCTTCAAAATTTGTTCTTCGAAAAAAATACGATTTTTCATAGTAGCTCAGTATAAACTGATTTTTATCTGTTTGAGAATTTATTTTATTTGTTATTAATGGTATTTTGTAATATTTGTTTGATAAATCGGAGTAAAAGCTTGTTTATTATTGCAGCGAGATAACAAAAAAACGCGGTCAAATTTTAGTAAATATTATTTATTTTAAGAAGCAATATTTTTTGTTCAGATCTGGATAGCAAAAATTAATTAGGCAGTTGAATCTCCTAGGTTCAAAGTTTTTCACAAAATTGTTTATAACTGCATTGAATATTAATATTTTCAAATTACACTTAAGGCATTCCTTTAATTATTTTTTCCTCGAACAATCTTTCTTTTTCGTATCACCATAGCAACCCCTTAAAGCGAATGGTGACTTTGGTTTTTTTTCCGCGTATACCTCCGAGTATTTTATCTCTCGCAGTCAACATTGGATGAATTTTTCGTTCATCCAACATCAATCGTTTTCCCAAATCGTTCGAGGGACGAACAAGTTGGATGAGACTGGCTGGCAGGCTAGCAGTGACTGGCTGGCAAGCTGGCAGAGGCTTAACCGAGGATTCGATAATTCGAATAATTGCCCCCATAGTATATCGTTCACGTTTCATCAAAGAGAGTAATTTTTTTTTCTACCGTGAACAACAAATTTTTGACGGATCCAACTTTAACTTTTGGAAAAACGTTGAAATTCAAGTGACGAATTTTTCTCGCAGGTTTTTTTCTTGATTAAGCTCCGGGGGCTAATAAAAAGTGATAAATGAGAAACGAGCGTGTTCTCGTCAACTCGGTCGGTGCGAATAGCCTCTATGCATAGAATATATATTTTGAAGACGTTTCGTTTGCGCAGTTTTGACTATCGGGACATCTAGCCGTTCCGAGGACAACCTTCGAAGGCTAGTGTCTTCAAAATCACTTTTCGGTATGTGAACTCGTATTTTTATGTGGATGACTTTATACGTGAGGCACCGCCTCTGTAGCTCCCGACCCGATAAAGTTCAAAGTCCCTGGAGAACCGGGCTGTGTGTGCCCTCGTCTCTGCACTCTTTCGTTTGCTGGCCCCTGGATATCTCTATGGTCAACGCTCATCTACGTGCATCGAGGCTGGACAAACTCTCTCTCTCTCTCTCTCTTTCTCTCTACGTTCCTCTCTCTTGTACGTTGCACGAGCTGACGTCGTTTTTTCGGATTCGGTATCTCAACCTGTCGCTCCCGTTTTTTTCTTCTTTTCGCCACCACCCCCCCCTCCTTTCCGGTGCAACGCGAAAATGAGAAATTTTTCATAACCGAGAAAAGAATGTCGAGAGCAAATTGCGTACAGGATATGGCAGTGAGACAGCCGAGCTTTATCGTGCGCTCGAACTGCTCTCACGTCCGAGCACATAAAATAATACACATATGGGTCCCCCGGGAATAATAAATTGATTAAAAAGAATTTTTTAAAAATCTGGTGGAAAATGAAAGCCGTATGGCATACGAATGATAGAATATTCGGTATCGGAGATGCAAAGTGAAAAGCTTACTTTATTTTTGAAAGGTAACGTTTCAGGACCAAATGTTTTATATACGTTGAGCTTTTATGTTATCATATTCCAATACAATATTTCACGTAGGTAAAAGCTCATTCAAGACTTAGCAAATATTCACTGCTTATTCCAAGGATTTTTTTCATGTTATTCGGGGTAAAATATTACGGACTTGCCTCAGCTTCTCACAATCCAAAAATCCTTCACGATATTGTTTATAACAATCTTAATATATAATCTAGATAAGCAATAATTAAACGAAAATAATGATAACACACATAGTAACCACAGGTATAGCTTCAATAATAATGATAATAATAATAATCGAAGTTACATTTTGATTATTAATAACAACTTAATCATTTAATAAATCATAAATTGCGATAATAGTTCTGTAAAGTTGACCAATTTTCATGGTTAATCAAAACTCATAAAAAATTAACGATTTAATTAACGCCTTTGAAACTGAATTGACGATAAATGAATGATTATTCTGAAAGTTATGACTGTAATTATCAATATTTTATACAAAATTTCGTCTATATCTGAATGTTTATACAAACAGACGGCCAGACGATTTTCCAATAATCTTACACCGTTATTATTCTTTACAATTGATATTTTTAGATAACTGTAATTTTCGAACAGTAAAAGTAAAAAAAAAAGCATCAATAGGAACGTGCCTTTTTAACCGTGCGATACTGAAAGATCACGACGTCGTCGAATGACTGACGTTTATCCCGCACTTCTCGTACGAAAGTGGGAGATAGGAGGACTACGGGAGAACAAGTACTCACCAGCTCTGACTTGAACGTCGCGACTGAGGACCCTGCCAACGGAGTTACTAGCGACGCATCTGTAAGCGGCGCTATGGACGTCCTGTCGAAAGGCAGGCGGTGGAAACGGAAGTAGAACGAGGGTGCCGTTTCTGAGGACCCTCCTGACGCCGGGAACGTCACCAACCGGAAGACCGTCGACGGTCGACCAGTCAATATTCGGGGGAGGACTACCGGAAGCTGTACAATCGAGCCAGGCGCCGCTCGAGTTCGAGAACTCGACCCTCGACGGTGGCTCCACGATAATACTCGGTCCTCGTAGATGAGCGTCGAAGCCGTGTCCACCGGCGGACGATACCACCGCAGCTGCACCTGTTAATCGGAGAAAACAATCGAAAACAAAATCGACGTTTATTATTTCGTGCTTCAACCCAAACAAGAGCACACCACCTTTTGTATCTTCGAGTCAAAGTTTTAGCCAAGGGATATCCAATCCTTTTCTTTATGCAGCTTGCTATTCTTGTATACTCAAATTTGAGAGTATTCATATTTCTCTATGAGAAATTAATAATAAGGACTAATACTCAATCTTACTAAATTACTCAATTTACTTAACTCATCAGTTTGGGTACTTAACTCACGCAATTGCTCAATTTTCAATTTAATTTAATTCAGGTACTTTTGAATTAAGGAATATAATATTTGATTGCTCGAAAACTATTGGTTTTCGTACACAATATTATATGGCCTTATTTATTGCAAATTACCACTTTCTTGTACCTCTTATAAGGAATGTATCGAATTTCCAATCTCCCTGTATGTTGATAGATACATTTACCGGCGGTTTTGGGCTACTCGATCGTTTTAAGATCCACATTCAAATTCAGTACAAAAATGTTTCGTCATTGACAAATTTTCCAGTGTCTGGAGAAAGAAACATCAGCATTTGCGATTCTGAATGAAAACTGCTCAGTTCAACAGATTTTGGGTGCCATCAAACGCACCTGACCAACTTAATATCGAGATGTAGCTTGGCACGACGAAGAGTCGAACGAATAGTAGGCACGATATTGAGCATCGCACTGGCACTCGGCGCAGTAGCCATTTCAACAACGTGTCTTCCATATGACAATCTGAAATCCAATGGGAATTTTCTTCTTCCAATAAGAACCCAATTTATTTTTATTAAAATGGAGTGACAATTATATTTTATCCAAAAAGCCAACCAAAATGGGTGAACTATTTTTTTTACTGAAAAAAAACTATTTTTTATACTGAAAAAAGTTAAATAGGATTCGAAAATCATTGGATCAAACGTACATTAGTTAAAACTCGTTTGGGTTTAATATATAAACGAATGTTAATCGTAATAAACGATTCAACCCTTTTACTGTATGCTACACTAATTGTCGGTAAAAAGTCGTACCTCTTTCATGTTATGACACATATATGGTCATTCGAAAAACCTGTTGATCTTGTTTGTTAAATACTGGTGTTTTTCGATCGCTGAGTTCTAACCTGAAATCGATGACTATCCTACGGTCCTCGAACCCCTGAATTCGCATATTAAGTCGAATTTCCAAAATTCTCGATGGTGGATATAATATAGTGGGCGCAAATTCGAAAATTCGTGAATATGACTGGCTGATGGATTTTCTGTTTCAGATTGGTATTTCATATCCACGCTAGTTCCAATGTATCATTTCAGCCCCCGCAATCTCACTCACATGCATAGGTCGCTTCGGTGATCAGTTGGAATTCACATTGAAACGCGAATTATTCGGACGAGGGTTATATGGCCTCACGAGGGAGCTTTTCCTAATTTCGCGCGTGCAAATTACGGATAAATCGTTATACGGTCTGTGCCTCGTCCCAAAGCCATTTCAATCTGGTAGGTAATGGAAGAGAATGGAGAAGCGCTTGGAGGATCTCATCGATGGGCGGGGGGTGTTATCGATCGTTTTCTCCGTAGCCGATAATATTAGGCATGTGGTTATGCGTTTTTTTTTTTAATTTTTCATTTCAGTTCGCTATTATCCTAGTATGCGCTTGCGAGCCTCAGATTTACCAAACAGAAATAGTGAAATCGAGAAAAAGTCTTGATGACCTCGTCCTAAAAAATCTAAGAAAATCTGACCTGAAATGTCCATGTCGGAAATACACTGCGACTGACAGTTGTGGGAAAGGAAAAAACCAATGGATCAATCTCATTGATTATCGGACGTTGCAGTTACTGCGTCTGATAACTGCAGCAGGATTTATCAGAAGCTTGCTTTTTATTAATAGATGACCCTTCATTGGGTCGATTCCGCGCGGAGACCGCGTTCTCGTGGGTTGAAGGGAAAAAGGAAAATCATGGTCGTTGATTATTCTTTTTCTCTGATTTCTACGATAAGCAGCTGGGCCTGGTATACAGAGATCAGGATTATCATTAACAAATACATCTAAAAGAGTAGGTGAAACGATTGAAAAATCGTTCGAAAATGTATTTGTAGGTATATACAATCACAAAATTGTTTACCACATTTCATTTGAAAGCTACGATTTACTGCAGCAGTTGTAAACAATATTGCGAAGAACTTTTAACACGATTTTGGCCTCTGATAGATCATAAACAAAAAAGAACCGGGATATTTCCGTTATCGTGTTTCATTCATCAAAACTCATCAATTTGTTTGCGATGTTTTAAGAAAAATTCATAACATTATTATCAGAAATACGTAACATCGTTATAAGTAATGGAAAAGGAACTTTGGGTTTGTTTGGGTTTCAAAGAACGTCAAAGACTAAACTACTATCACATTGAATAAGTGTACCAAATTTTGAGGCAGTCCGTTCGTTAGATGTCGAGAAATCGTGTGCACCATTATTGAAAACATTGTTTGAGACAAATACGTTTCATGTTCGAATAAGCAATTTGTGTCCTTGTAATCATAAGTTTATCTTTGATCAACCATTTCTGCACTCTTCGGTGGAGATTTCTTTTCAATTTGCGTTAAGTTGGCCGACGATTTTTTTCAACTTTTCATGGCATCTTAATCCTCTAAGCTCAACAGTGAAAATCTTTCCAAAGCAGTCAACATACTCTGCAGAAAAGCTCGCTAGGGTATGCGGGAGAGGGTCGGGGCGGGCTGGGATCACGTCGCAGGACGTAGAACGGCCCGAAGCGTGAATCTCCTGTCGGAGAGTGTTGAGGAACGTCGTGGGGGAAAAGCCGAGTGCCTGGAGGGCGTCTGAATTTCTATGGAGATGACACTCTCTGTTCTAGCAGTGGAAGATACCTGATTTCATGATAGTACCACCGTCGTCGCACTTTCGGTTCCTCGGATTCTCCTTTACGTTTGTACGTTCCACGAACGTTTCTCGCGGGGGGTTCTTCGCCGGAAGGAATCCGGACCAGTGGATGTGATCGTCGACGAGACATGAATGTTTCTAGGTAGGCTTTGAAACCGGAAACGTCGCTACACGAGCGATGGTAACTTGAGAGATTGCCACTGAATTGCCATACGTTGAAGCATTGTTCAATCAATGATTAGGTATCGATTACTGATTAATGCTGATAGGTACCTATGGTACGTAGGATGATCACATTTCGACAGATTTCACTATGGACCACTGAACTGCCGAGCGACGTGTCAATTTATTCCATTTCATCAAAAAGCAGGGGAACTACAGTGACTCGTTTTTTTTTTGGAAACTGGCACATTTGGAATTCCAGGCAGCGAGGATATCGATCATTCAGATTTTTTTTTTCATTCCAACGTTTGATGGTATGGCAAGCTAGCACGCCGGGAATACCTCTCTTTCATCTGGAGCTATCACAATGAAACAAAATTTCCAGCCAGAGGCAATTTTTGTTTTCTGTTATGTGGCACGAAATAAGCTTTTTCATGTATAAACATCGTGTTTGGTAAATATTCGACGTAATGAACTCTTATTATTTTTGACAATTAACCCAATTCATTTTTTTTTCATTATGGAGAATTTATCGTAGCGGTGCATTACGCGCATCGAGATACAATTTCGAAATTTATGCGCAATGCATTTCATTGAGGAAGATAACTTAATAATACAAATTCAATGGGCTACGGGATATTACCAAAATATTAATTTACACCGAGAATGCGAAAATTATGAATCCATTCTGTATAAATGTTTGATGTATTCAGTTATATTGATATTCATTAATTCATGAGAAGTGTACTCATACATTATACGGATTCTAAAGCAGCCTAAAATTAGCATGAAAAGAGACGCAGGATGTTGACCAACGTTCGTCAAAACTCGGTTTCAAAATGTTTATTTTTGAAATATTTTCGACAAAGTTCAAATGTAAAGTAAGCATTGAAAAAATAAAATCCGAAAAAGAAAATAAAAAAAAGTAATTACAAAATAAAACAAAACCTTTAATTTCGAATTTCCTCCAAATACAGAAAATAAAAACCTATCGTTGTCTCTTTTATTGGAGAAACGTTATTAAAAAATATATATCGGTGATATTCCTGGTTGGTAGTTGAGCACATTTACGAGCTAATAGCTGTATGCTTTCCACTCTAGCACCCTTCTCTTCCTCGCTTGCGATTGGCTATAACGATTGATGAGCCACCTAATCGTTTCCGGTAGTGACGAGATTGGCAAATTATTATTAATCGCACAGCGCTGTTGGGCCACCGTTCTAACTAACGCGAATCGGATTCGCTGATTTGCCCGTACGGAAAATGACGTACTATTCAAATTTACGTCGTTGTATCGGGTTGGTTTTCACGTTAGTTTTTTTGTTTGTATTACGGAGATACTCCTGAATCGCCCCCGTGTCCTCGTGCATACCTACGTTACGCGGTTACGTTCATTGACGATATGTAACATCGATGGGTACCCATATGGATGGGCGTATCGGTGCGATCGTTTTGGATAGAGGATGCACGAAATATCTCGCTCGGTTAGTGTGCAGTCTGTGCCCGGAGGGCTCGTTTGTATCGACCCGGTCCAGTTATAGTCAGGGAAGTGAAACACGGAGGGTCAAACTGATCGAAAAATCGGGGTGATTTATTGTGGTGGAAAAACCTCTCGAGGCTATATCGTAGGAGGATTGCAGTTAAAATAAAAAAATAAAATTTCATCATTTCGCGAGATAAAAATGATTATGTTATTTATTCATGCATTTTTCCATTAATTTTTTAATGAGTTTGAAGCTTGAGTTTGTTCGGGTTTATGGATATTTCGGTTGTTTGATAAGACCGTGTTCTGCGGGAGTTGGAAACTAATGGGGGAAAGCGTTGAAAAAAATACACACATTACAGATTATATAAACCCTGATGCTTTATTATTGACAAGTGGCTTGGTTGTCTCGACTATTAGTAATCGGCTGGAATCCTCGGAGATGCTCCGAGGTATACTTGCCACTAATTACATGGCGCAATCTTGAAACAGGCTTAGAAGTGCACCTATATCAGGGATTTCACGCGCGGTTGGATTACTCTATTAATGTGGCCAGATCAGGTATGATTGATAAGGGAAAGTGTCCAAAAAGAAGCATCTTTACGAAAAAATAACGTCCCAATCGGGGACAAAAATTCTTTCACCCAAGTGAGCCTTTTTTCGACGTGTTTTTCGGATAATGAACCAGCCTGTGACCACGGTTGGATAACAACTGCCACTTTCTATACAAAGAATTTTGATGGAAGAATCCCACTGTCTGCTCGCCTCAGAACCTAACCTCTAACAATTTTCAGCAAAATATGTAGCCGGGCACGCTATTGTCGAACAAACTATACATCACGATCATTTGTTCTGTCGTGTATCAAAGTTACGTCCGTCACCTTTTGAAGAAACATAGTTTTTTATTTTTTACTTTTCAAAAACGCGAGCTCATTTGTCTTCTTTGTTTCTTTATTGCGCGGCGATTTGAAAAGGGTTTTTCGAGAGCAGGCAAACGATGAGGTCTTTCGTGATTCCGACCTCTTCAACCTTACACCTCGAGGGGCCGCAATTTTCCACCCGCACACTTGCCGCATCGTCGAAGACTCTGAAAACCCGAGGCAGAATTTCCATAATAATCGTGGAGCTTCTTAGACGTTGGAAATTCTACGATTAGTGAGGGAGAGATATGGAAAGGGAGAGAGAGAGAAAGACGCGAAAGGCTGACAGGCGAATAGAAGAGAAAGAGCGCGTTAAGAAGAGGGTGCGCACGAAGGATGAATATTCACCCCGCTGAAGATTCAACCCTCGAAAATAGACTTTGACAACGGCGATGAGTATCCGACACATCAGCCAGTAAGATCGAGACGACATGTACACGAGTATAGGCTGTGTGAGCAAAACGCCCTCCCTCTACTTATCTCCTTCAGACGTACGTCTCGAGAATTATTTCCGGATGAAAGAAAATTTAACATTTTTTTTATCTCGTGTCGATACGTGACGATAAATAAGATTCAAAATAATCAAAAAATCTCGACGCTTTCGCGCGTCATTTTGTGCACAAGAGACCGTATCTAAATAAAAATGTCGAATTTATCCAGGTAGATGTTCTTTTCCACCTAAAACTTTTATTCATGAACTTGCGCTAATTTGATGGAGTGACATCTGCGCAAATCTTTATTTGCTCACATGGGTTTTTCCCCATGTATTTTAACGATACTACCGAACACTTACGAATCCAAGCAATTCATGGATATTGATCGTGAAATTCGTGTCTCTAGGAATCCTAATTTTGGTATTCTGAAGACTGCCGCCTGTTTAAAACTCTGCAATTGTAACGAAGACCACGGATTACCAAATCGATTAGTTTAGACGATTCCGTCGTTAGAATGATCCGATCGTTGCCGGAAAGGGAAATCAATTTTTTAAAGGATCGTTATAGATGCAACAAGTTCTGAGAAAGTGACCGTTTAGCTTTCTTGGCTGGTCCTGGCAAAGATCTGGTGTGCTTTGTCGAAAAGAGCGGTAAAGAGAGAGAGCAAGAGAGAACGAGTGAGACGTTCTAGACTTGGGTACTCGCCGGGCTTGGATGTTTCGAAAACTATAAAGGAGAGAAAAAGTGCGGATGTCTTGGTGGGTAGCAACTCTATTTCTAGACACAATACTGGCCTAGAGTTCACGTAGTGGTAGGGTAAAAAAGGTGGATGTATGTACAGAGAGCATGTACGAGCAGAGACCCCAGAGCATGCTTTGCTAGATCCTGGTCCACCGTCTACCAACGGTCTTCTTCCATCTCCTTTTTTCTTTCCTTTCTTCTCTCCCGCCCCCCCTCATTCTTCCTCGATGTCTTTCCGCTTGTCTGGGATGTTCCCAATGCCCTGTTGGGCAACAAGTTGAGAAAGTTGTCGAGTCGAACGAACACCAAGCCGATAGACAAGGTAGGATGGGTCACGATTTTCAATATGTACGTATATGAGCCTGAGTAGGTATACGTACACATGGAATTTGCTAATATATCGGAGGGGAAGAGGGTTGTTCGAGACTGTGCACATAGTTGCTCGAGACATTTCGAAAACTATGCTACGACCGGCGAACGACCAATTTTATAGCTCGACACTAGTTTCATACTCGTGGCGAAAGTTCCTCTCCGCTCCTCTCTTCACCCCTTCTCGCATTGTCCCATTTTTCAAGCCCCACCCTTAATCCCTTTTCAACATTCGTATGTGCCGGTACGTACGTGGTCTTTCGAAGGATTGCGGATCCGAGAGTAAGTGAAGAAACAGATGGGCAGTCTCGATCCAATCACGATTTTCATAAAGTATCTCTCCTCCTCGTCGCAGCGAATCGGTTTTCAACCACCAACGCAAACTATAAACTTCCAAAAGTTCGTGAGTGCAGTCGACGCTTTCCGATAAGGTCTAACATCCGTTCGCAAACTCTAAAATATAAAGTTCGATCTTTCGGCTGACTCTGGAACGTGGGGAAAACTCGTGGGAAAAAGGAGGAGATAAAGATACTGTGGCTGGTCCAAGAGATTCTGTAGCGTGTTTTGTTTTTACTCGGAGTAACACACGATTTCAGAAAAATTATGTGCACGAAAATCGCATTTTTTTTAAATATAAAATAAATGCTTTGGAAATGAGTTTCAATGTGTTTTATTCCTTTATCAATAGAAAGTGAATTCCAATTTTTTAAAATAAAAATGAAACCAAAATGGCAGCTCTAGGGCTCGTGAAAGCAAGCGATGCTTTGAGAAATCCAGAATTCGCACTAGTACTACACCATCGCACTATACAGGGTGCTTCATCTAAGAATGTCATCCCCGAAATGGGGGCAGAGGGTGAAATTCTAAGACGATTGATATGAGCATCTATGGGTCCCGAACCAACCCCTGAATTGTTATTATTTTTTTACGGCAGCCAATCAGACGCGCCCGGAGGCGGGCCTACGTCGGTGGGTGACACGCACGTGGGTTCGTGCCCGAAGGGACGGTACCCCCAACAATGCGGACACTGCTGCTCGTCGGTAGGTTTTTTTAGAGAGCGATTACGGCCATTTCCATTCCGCGGCCAAGTACAAACAAGTCCAAACAAGCCCCACAAGCCCCAACAAGCCCAAGTTAAACCAAACAAGCCCAAGTTAACTCAAACAAACCCCGATAAACCCAAACAAGCCCAGCCAAGCCCAGATAAGCCCAAACAAGCCCAGATAAGCCCAAATAAGCCCAGATAAGCCGAAACGAGCCCAGATAAGCTCAGATAAACCCAAACAAGCCCAGATAAGCCCAAACAAGCCCAGGAAAACCCAAACAAGCCCAAATTTACCCAAACAAACACAAATTTGGATTATTACCGAATACATAGTTGCAATACATTTAGTAGAGACAGGAGGGAAAGGACAGGTTACAGACAAAGGTAACAGCGCGTGGCGTCGAGGCCGGAAACGCACCCTAAAAAAAAGCCAAACACACTAAAAACCATAACAAATAACAGCTATGACATCGGATCGGCCGCGCGAGCACGGATAGTGCCTTTTTCGTCGCACACTACCACTTGCAAGCGCAAACCGACGAGCGACAGTGTCCGCATGGTGGGGGTATCGCCCCTCCGGGCACGAACACACGTGCGTGTCACCCACCGACGTAGGCCCGCCTCCGGGCGCGTCTGATTTGGCTGTCGTAAAAAATTAATAACAATTCAGGGGTATATCTGGGACCCATACATGCTTATATCAATCGTCTTAGAGTTCTATCCTCTACCCCCCCCCCATTTCAGGGATGACAGTCTTAGCTGGGACACCCTGTATACATTTTTCGCTTATAATACTTCGCATTCTAACATCACACTCGTTTCACGTCAAATATTGGGGATGAAAATCCTAAAAGTGGTGATATATTATCAAGAACTCTTGAAATATTGTCGTTGGCGAATAAACGGAAAGAAAAAACTGCATTCACTATACTGAGATGATAATTTCCGGTCGATAGTATCTTTCATCTCAAAATGCTGTTTATTATGCTTGAATCGTAAGAACTATTGATATAAACTATCAAGAACCGTAGGACTATGGCAGATCATACAAGAACATCAAAGAGGCTGTGAAATGTTAACTTTACACCTGCAGCTCGAAGCCAGTGTTTCAAGTGGTGTAAAAGGTCACAGGGAAACTGGATAGCATACCAGCGCAAACAAGCACATATCTAAACAATTAACTATCTAAAATCGAAATTACCACTTTCTTGGACCGTTTCAATTTCGTATTCAGGCTCAACGGACAATCAAACGAAGTAGTGAAACTTTCGTAGCTGTAAGGGGTGGAATGTGCTTTGTGAGACAAGAAAAGGGCGAATCCTTTGCCGTTGGCAGTTACGCGTGGTCGGACTAATTTTCCGGGTGAATTTGTCATTTTTATGTTCGGCTCTTCTCCATGGTATGAGTGTGTGCGGTACGAACGACCTCGTAAATAATCGTGTACGAGTGAAGAGACGGGTAGTTTGTCTTCCTGCTTGCGGAAGGTTAAAGTCAGGAGGGTAAGGGTCGGAGAGCGAAGGGAGAGACTAAGAGAGAGCGGAGCCAAGGGGGTTGTTTGGACAAAGAAGAGTGGGAAAATGCCCGTTGGCGATGGGGGATTGCAAGATGGAGACCGGAATGTAGATACGTACGAATATATACATATATAAATTCGAAAAAAGAGAGTTCGTTGATAAACGCGAGGCTGGAAAGTGAGACGAAAGTCTTCCCAATGGGGAAAAAGAAAAGGGAACTCGAGAGTGTGATGTAACCTCTGTTGTTTATTGTCCCCTTTTCTCCCCTCTTGAAAATTCTTTTCCTCCTTCGTCTTGCATTTCCTCCACCCGTAACCCTCCCTCTCTCCTCCCCCTTTCTCGCTCTCCGTTGTCTAGAAAAGTTGGTGTGGGCTTTTAGACCGCTTTAAAATGAGACCCGGGCTTATGCACCGTGGACGTTTTCCCTCTGGCAGGGCAGCAGACCTCGGGGAGGGTGTACTCACTCGTTGTTACCGTAGACACGGCCTCGACCTCTTCGCCTTATTTCTATAAGCAAACACACACACACAGGCGCACGCACATATTTTTTTGTCTCACGCACTTGTACGACTTTGAGACGATTGTAAGAACCTGTCTGTTCCCATCCTCCGTCGTGTTTCGCGACAATCACTCCATTTTCAAGAGCTTTCTCATTTTCTTCCGCACCTATACCAAAATGGAAAATCCCCCGTTCAAAGAATCACCCCTTTCTACCTCTCCTTTTTCCCTGTCTCACATTTTCCGTACTCATCCTCTCTCTTCAGCTTTCTCGCAGATGAAAATGTTTCTGTCGAATAAAAAAAGAAAAGCAGCGACGTTCGTGACATTCGAGATACGCGTTACTCGGAATGTTCAAGGGCTCCGGAAAATACCGTTTGAAACAAAATTGAAACTGTCACGTCCTGAGAGGGTGTGCGCATATATGGATATATGGTAAACCGGAAGAGCCACCAAAAATGAATATGTGACGTTTGGAAGGGACTTGGGAATATGTTTTTGGTTTTCCTCTTTCTAGCCTACGCCTAGCGCAATAGCTCGGGACGAGGGTAAAGAGGGGTAGTGACGTAAATGGGATGGAATTGAGGAATTGATACGACTTGTTATTAAGAAATAATTCGACAGACTTGAACAAACTTAACTAAGGTTTATTACAAGCTACTTATTGAATTTGTTGATTTGCGGATTACAGTAAAGAAATCAACAAGAAAGCTTGAAGTTTATGAATCGGAATAAAATAAAATTATCTGTCGCTTACATTTGTCGGTTGAGTATATTGTGTGTACATGTACGCTCGCTATGGATACGATGACACTCGCAAGAGTTCGGTTGTCGCTCGTATAAACAAAGGCCTGCGTTGGTGCCCTGATGCGCTCGCTGGTAACAGAGTCGAATAGGTATACACGCACGAGATTAAAGGAAAGTTTATAAAAATAAATATTCGTTCATATTCGTAGAGTTCGTGCAATAACTGCGTCGACTTCGTGTATGAGTCGATAAAATAAGTGAAGTGTAATGAGAGACTAATAATTTGGATTCGATGGAAGACGTCGGAAGGCGTAGATCGGATTGCTATGGATTTTGTCGGGCGACTAATTTGCGGAAGGAAGTCTTTCACAAAGAGCAAATTAGGAGGGGATTGATTGTGAAAAAATGAACCATAGAGAGATGGAAATTTGGTGATGCGATTCATTAGAGATTGGTAAGTAGGGACTGCCGATAAAAATTCGTTAATATGATTGATCGCAAAGAGGTACGACTCTGAGTACATAGTTACGGTTCGGAGAATCGGCTTTGTTCAATCATTATATGGAGCGGATTGCATCAGAGAATAGTGGACCCTTTGTGTCGACTTTTGGTGACAAAGCGCGTGTTGGCGCGAGTTCGATATTCGACATCTACACAGGCGAGTTTTGACTAGTAACTTTCTAACCATGATGACTTTTCATGTCGAGTATTACATACGGGGTTACGAAGAGGGGGACCGGATGTCTTTATGATTTAGCGAACGCTGACAAGTTTACTTTACGTATAAATGATCGCTGGTCAAAGATATTTGATGAGGAGCTCCACGTATCATCCAATATAGAACGCAGAATCTTTCAAATAATTATCCGTGATTTGCCGTGGGATGTGGCAGAACGATCCACGTGGTCAAGAAAGAAAAAACTGTTCTGCGTTAACCCTCGGATTTTTTTTACTTCCTGTAATGATTTTTATAAAAATTGATTCCAGTGTGAATTGTCGACAATCAAATTTTCTGAAGAAAATATAGAGTACATTAGAGACCCAATGGAAAGTTCTCGTTGAACGTCGAGAAGCAATCGGGTACTCGTGTTCCAAAGTGTGATTCCTATATGTTTCTTCCTGATTCTCTGATTCCTACCAATCTTTCTCACCGAGTTGCAGCGTCCACTCAACGCGGAGAGGCATTCCGATGAAAGTCGTTCGACTGACTCAGCCCGAATGTCCAACGCTCGGCCGGAATGTCAACTGAGAAGGGGTTGAAATCGGAAAAAGTAAGCTAGATAAGGGGAGGGGTGAGGAGGGGACAGACAGGAGGTGGAGAAGCGTAAAGAGAAAAGAAAGGAATGTTGGCTGATGAGCGACTGTGCAAGGGCGTGCTGGAGTAGTTGAAGGGAGAGCTAGAATGAGGGACCAAGAGAGAGAGAGAGAGAGAGAGAAGAGAGAAAGAATGAGCATCTGCAGAAGCGATAGGACAGACGTGGAAAGCCGAGGGTGTCGGAGAAAGGTGGTGCAGGTGGCCGGATATCTGCGTTCATGAACAATGAGCGCAATCAATGCGCGACGCGACGTGGCACGAGAATAGGTGGAGGATGACGATATAGCGCTGGTTGCAAAATCACCGCTACCATCACGAACAGCCGGATAGTAGGTATGGTTGGACGGTTGTGTGTGGTACACAAGCCCGGCACCACTAGCAGCACCCTTCGACGTCAATCAAACGGGCAGTATACGCGCCACTAGCCCATTGGCCCCGATTGCCTTTTGTCGCCCTCCGGTGTCCGGCGCTTCGTCCGAGTGGTGCGATCGAGAGGGGCTTGATGGAAAGGGAGGTACATTCGAACGGACAGAGGAAACACCCGATGTCGCAATACTAGGGATGATGAGCAAACGTGAATGAGATAGAGCAAGAGAGAGATACCTACGTGAATGTATATATGTATACGTATGTACAGTTTGATTATCGGACGTGAGTGCGGAAGCTGGACACGCGGAGATATTGCTCCTTACCAACGTCGACGTCCCGTGACCAATGGGACGAATTCCCTGCTTTACATTATATACCTACACATAGCGATACGCGCAGCTACTACCTGGACTATCTTCCTCACGTATAACCTCGTATCTTCGTATTAACACTGCTCTTACCCCCCCCTTTAATGTTTCAAAGCTGGCAGAGGTGGCAGTAACAATCGTAACGAGCGAAGACCGGAGGACCCAATTTCGAAGGAGTCGTATCACGGTTCTGTCACCTGGTCCATCGCACCCGATTGCATACATTTGCTAAATTAGCCCCGTTGTTGGGACGGCTGACTAAACGGATGGACGTACTACGCACAGCGGTAGGCTGCTTTAAATAGTTTAGGGAAAACTCGAACACGTGCCAAACTCGACTTGATCGGATTTAATCTTGAATTCTTCGTTTAAGTGCAGTTACAGAAATCATTGAAGTTGTGCCAATTTGTCCAATTAAAAGAAAGTCGTGTCTGGTTTTTTATGAAGCCTCATTCACGTTGGAATCTATTTATGTGATTAATATGTTTGTTTTTTTGGATTTTGAATTACGATTCCGTTGAGTATATTGATTTGTACCCGGCGGATGACTAAACACTTTCTTCAACTACTGAAAGTCCGAATGCTGGATGAATAATCATTATGGCGCGATTATCCCAATTTTACTCGGTAACAGTCGTATGTTTAAACTTGGTTGTTTTATCTATCAAGTGTTAAGAGATCGTTACGCTTATATCGTTTGTAGTTTTATTTTGTTGAAGAAATGTAACGAAGGTAACGACTGATCGGTCAACTTTTCAGGATAAATCATCTTGATGCTCATTCATTCATTCATCACATTTTTTACATTTTTTAAATATCGATTTTCACGGTTGATAACAATTTTTATCGTGCGTCTGATAAATTATTCTTGCTTTCGTTGTGACTGACTAAACACGTTCTCGAACTACTGAAACGTCAGCTATCGATTGCAGAGCCGGTGCAACCATTCAGACAACACGTTCAATCGTACACTTTTGCGTTGATTCCGATTTTTCATTTCAACAAACGCGTTGACCTGAATAAACGAACGTCGACCTAAATAAACGAATTGCAGATCATTTTTTCCAATCAATGCCAGATGCACCTCGAAATCCCTCGATGTTTCATTCCTGTGATTTTTTTTTTGTTTTCACTTTGGGCGGATTTCACTCACAGCGGGCTGACAGTAAATTTTTTCTTTTTTTTTGCGTTGTGCACATCGCACCCGTAAAGACGGAGCTGCAGACATAAGCCGGGGAGTTTCGATAATAGATACGATGGGCGTACCGAGATACCGACGTACCAGCAGGGACACGTACCTGATTTATGGAGTATCTATTTCGACCGATTGGAGGATAGTGGGATTAAATCGATTTCGCACGTGTATTTCCGGCGACCCTCTCTTTCTCTACTTTCATTTCGTTTTCTTTCCGATCTCAGGGTCCTCAAGCTCAAACCGGACCAGTATAATGTTTGACATGTGCAAGGTACCTTTTTTATTCGAAATACCTTTGTTTGGATTTGTATACTTTGTTATACTAACTTGTGGAAATATTTTCTGTGAGAATATGCTTGAAAGTAGAATCTTAATACAATATAAATGATTTGTTTCAGGACCGACCTGGGTCACTTCTAACTATGTTTTACGATAGGTTTTATTTTTCGAAAAAAATCATTTTTTTGTCGCGTGAATTTGAAACAAAAAATAATGCACTTTCCTTACGATCTTTTGAAATTTCGTTACCTTTGCGAATTGCATCGTTATGCAATAAATAAATGAATCGAGCACCGACAATTCGATCACAAGTTTAAAAAGTAGGTTCGAGACATTAGTATTGTTGTTATGATAAAGGAAATAGAAAATACGTATACACGTTTAAATGACACCCTATTTTTTACCAAAACTTAAGAGGAAAAGCTGTACACAGAATTATAGCGCAGAAAATATACAAAATAAATTGATAAAAATATTAATTTTTCCGTAAACGAAAAATATTTTACAATGCATGAGCGATTGCGATGAATGCCCATTTGAATTGTCTATTTGTCCATTCTTAACATGGTTTTCATGACCACCCTGTATATCCGTACATACGAGTAGATGGAGCATCGACAATTGGTTGACTCCACGAGCTTTTATCAATCGGTCTGCAGTCTTTTCACAACACAAGAAAGGCGTAATATTCTTTTCCTGATTAGACTTTCCTTCCTTACGTAATTATTGACGAATACAATTTATTGAATAGAAAACGGATTCCCCCAGCTGATAGAGTGTTACAGAGGGAAATAATTTTAATTGGGTTCGAAAAAAAAACATCGTTGAAATGGAGGTCGCAAATGGGAAGCTATCACGATAAAGGGGGCATTCAAATTTCGGCCAAGGCTTGTATGAGGTCGACGTTCTCAACGACGTGCTATCATACGAGTTTTGTGCCTCGTATTATATTAACGTGTTCTCATTATATTCATTGTTTATCGGACGAGCCAATAATTATTCGTAATTTTCGATCGATTATAGTTATAAGCTTACTTTACAAAATGTAGGGGAAGGTGGGGTAAGACGGGGACCCTAAGGTATTTCATAAATAAAACCCCCTGTTTTTTATTGCACACAGTGGGAACTTTTATTTAAAGAATTA
>JAPYZJ010001289.1:0-29304 GCA_030522765.1 Ophioninae sp. B BG-2022a | reverse complement strand
GATATTCCAATTTTTTTCTCGTCTTCGCTACGTTTGTATTTTAGAAAATACGGCCATTTGAAGTTCAAAATTGATCGAAGACACCCCATTCTACGGTACTTTAAAAAACTTGGGAGGGAGTGCAGAAACTGCATATCGCTGTTTTAAAAATTTTTTGCTAAAAACCATGCGTTTTGAAAAATTCAAAGTAACTCAAGAACGATAGGTTTTAAGGGAATGACGAACACGCTGGAAACTTTCGTCGCGGCCCCTCGATACTGACAGTTGCGCAATTTTGAGCTGCGAGTCACTACCGACGGATGGCGCCACGCTCGCGATTTGGCCTTGACAAAACACAACACCTTATCAACGAATGTCATAAACCATGAGACGATAATAAATCATCAAATAAACGAAACATTCGAGATTACAGCTGTTGCTTCCGATCGGTCAAAAAATATATTGATACTTGAGAACTCTCACTGCGCCGCCTGTGAGAAAATCGCTCAACTGAATTTTCTTGACGTTCAATAAGATTTTGCGATTTGGTGGTACACTTTTGTCACATTTATGTGTACATTTTTAAAAGCCAATTTCTCTGCTATTTTTTCATTAAAATCGATGAAATAAAGCTCAAAATGTGTACTCTTCACCGCTTCAAAACCTTATGCTCGGCAAATTTGTGAAAGTGCAATACAATGGAGTGTAGCTCGTAATTTCTCCCATGGTAACCACAAACTGCACAATGTTTTTCAAAATTTCGGAAAATGCCGAGCATGTTCTTTTTCGAGCAAGCCTCCTGAGTACACAAAAGAAATTTCATCCCAATCGGTTCGATAGTTTGGGAGAAATTAGCTTCTGAAATTTCGAGGTGGCCCAGAGCGTGTTCGTCATTCCCTTAAGAGAAAATTTTAGAGATACAAAAAACTGCGTATTTTCATACTAAACCGCCTGGAATTTTTTTAAAATTTGTCTTAAACATTGTTTTTTTTAAGTATATTTTTGGAAACTTACAAGTCAAATTTTTTTCACTCACGTCGATAAAATGTTTTAGGGGACTAGGCACATTAAAACATTGAATAAATGTCAAAAAAATAATCGTAAAAAATTTTAAAAAAGAGCAATATGGAGTTTCCGCATTCCCTTCCAAGTTTTTCAGAGTGAAAAAAAAAGAAAAAAATTTCCACAGATTTGGCGCCGGATTCGCGATGGTCGAAAAAAGGGCTAAAAACGGTCACGTACCAAAGTCCGCAGAGGCAGAAAAAATTGTTGTAAAAATATTTAAGCTGTGTAAACTGAAGCCTGATATATCCTTTTTAAAACGCCGCTTTGGATATTCGTATATCTTTCTTTTTGGCAGAGTTATTAAACTGTAAGTGCGGCAAGAAATATCGACTGTTCTATCCAAACTTTTGAGCAATTGTGTATATTTTCTCAAAATTTCGGTTAAATTTAGAACGAAAAACTGCAAGGTCACCAATAATGAACGTTGAGGTCAATTAAATGTACATTTTTTATCATTTTCTCACTTCCTGCTGCATTAAAACATCCAGCAAATTTTCGGACGTTTTTTTTTGTGATCAGGTTTTTTGACGATGAATCAGCCCAACATAACGGGTAATCAAGGACTGAAGGATCAGCTTCTCGCGCTCAAATGGGTGCAGTCGAACATCGAGAAGTTCGGTGGGAATCCGAACAACGTTACGATCTTTGGGGAGAGCGCCGGCGCGGTATCAGTGGGCTTGCATACCGTGTCGGACGCTTCCGTAGGTCCGAAGTTTTTTCTATTTCTTGCCTTAATTTTTTTTTATTTTATTTTTTTCAAATTTTTACTTTAATTTAAAAAACTTTTTATCGTATAATAATTTTTTTAAATCTTATATCAAATCATCATTTCTTTAACTTCCAATCTATGATAAACATTTTTATCAATTAAAATATATTTTTATAATTAATATAATGATAATAGGGATATATATTTCTGTATAAATACGTTTTCATTTTTTGATAAAAGACCTGCGAATATTTATTTTTTATTTTAATGTTTTCCAATTTGACAATTGTTTTCGGGTTCGTTACGAGAATGCAGGGTTCTTCCACGGCGCGATATCAATGAGCGGAACACCCTTTGTTCCTTGGGGATTCGGCGGCCGCGATGACGCCGTCGGACGAGCCCGGGTCTTTGCCGAGCTGCTGGGGGCAGATCCATTCTCGGATGCGTCTGTTCTGGAAACCCTTTATAAAGCTTCGCCTGAAGACATGGTCAATTACGAGGAGTACGTTGACCCGGTAAAGCGAACATTTTTATTCATTGACTATGAAAATTTGATAAATATAATTAATTTATCGCAATGCTTTGGTAAAATTATCCAAACAGGTTATACCGTTCAAGCCAACTATTGAGGATGCCAGCATAGCCGTCGACCCTTTCATTACCCAGTGTAGCATCGAAAAATACAATTCAGGAAATTTTAGCAAAGTGCCGCAACTTCTGGGCTTCATGCATCAGGAAGCTGTCGTGTTTCTCCAAAGTATGTTTAAAGCCATCTTTTTTACTCCAATAATTTTGTAGGGACGTAAATTGAATGGCATCAATATTTAGGAAATTGGATATATGAAAATTGACTTCTCTTTCTATATAATATGGTGTTTGGGTTTGTTTGGATTTGTTTCGGTTATGGTTATTTCGAAAAACCCCTGGTATCAATAATACATTTACCAAATAAATCTTCATTTTAAATAAATATGTATTTAATTGAATAAATAAATATTTCATTTATATATTTGCAAAAAATATCCTTATTTGATTATTTATAAATATTTGAGTTTATTATTATTTTTGTACTTATATGTATATATTTATTAGCGAAAAAACATATACAATCGAGGTTTTTGTCATTAACCTCAAAAATGAATAATTCGTAGAGGAAAAAAAACTAATTATGTATCAGGTTGAAATAGCAAATTTCGTTTTGTCCGTAGGTTCGAGCCGATTTGTCGCGTTTCTTGACGAGATATTAAAGAACGCCAAATACCTAGCGGACGATGTGCTTGGTACACTGAAAGCTTTGAGGAAAATAGCTGCTGAAACGGATAACTTGGCTGAAGCGGCCACCTATGATCTGTTGGAAGCTGCTATCAACGTACGTCAACTCGTGATACCGGGAATGTCAAATTGTTTTCTTGTTAATAATTTTTTTTTTTCGAAAATACTATGGGAACTTTTTTATATTTTTAAGCGTAGATAACGACGGACTTTTTATTCAAAGCGGAGATAGACGAGACTCAGAAAATATTGGTGGAACATCTTGGCGAGATACCGGTTTACTATTACGATATCACGTTCTTCACGAACAGATCGCGTCACAATCTCGAGGCGACGTATACAATTGACGGTGAGTCGAACCTCGCTCGACGACAATTTCAATTTAAACAAATCAAATATTATTATGATTTTATAAACATAAGAAAATATTTACAAATATTTATACAAGTATTCGTGTATAATACATTTAAAATAAAAATTGAATAATTAATTTTGTAATATTTATAAATATATTCAAAAATAAGAAATTTCGAATACATATTAATCAATTGGAAAAAAGAGCAATAAATATTTATTTACACTTATAGATGTGTATTTCCAAACGTTTCGGCAATAATTATTGATTGATTAAATATTTGTTTGGTACTTACAGGTGCTGGCCATGCGGACGATCTAGCCTATATTTTTTACATTCCAGCCGACAATTACAATTTGAGCCTGAGTAATCCAATGGGTCTCACCATCTATAGAGTTTCCACTATGTGGACGAATTTTGCCAAATATGGGTGAGTTGGAATTCATCAGGAGCAATAAATATTTTTTATCTAAAAGTTTGCTACTTTTCTCTTTCATCCTGCATTGTTATAAATGACAGCATCGAATCTCGTTATAATCATTTTCAACTTGTCACTTTCATACTGCATTGTTATGAATGAATGCTAAAAACTTGGTTATAAATATAAAGTAATGAATATTTTTCATCAATATATATAATCAAACATGCATATCTATGGATATTAACAAACAAATGTTTCGAGATAATTACTTGCCATAATAATAATAATTAAGATTACATATAATTAAATATCTTGATTATTATTGTCAAATTCGAATTGAATTAAAAAAATTCAGTTATTATTATTTCACTGTTATAAACTTTTCACGACTATCAAAGGAATCCAACGCCTGATTGGGTTGAAGAGTATCCCTTGGGCGTCACTTGGCCAGCCTCTGGAAAATCCGGAACGGCCCTCAACATCGGTAGCGAACTGACTGTAGTAAACAGACCAACGAGCATCGCCACGAAACTCTATCAAGAAGTGTGGGCGCCATTCTTGCCCGTCTGGACAGATTGTCACAACAACAGTTGATAACTCGCGTTTCTACATCGCAAGAATACTTGTTTATGACGACTTCCAATTCTTAGCTATCCACGAATTAATTGTAATTAATTATAGCCAATAATAATATCAATTGAGGCATGAATAATAAACGAATAACCAAGATTCGTCATCGTTCATCATTTTTTCAACGACGAACAAAATCGAAAATATTCCACATCGTTATTCAACAATAAAAGATTGCACAAATACAATAATATATATGTATGAATTATTCAACGTTTCGTTTTATTCTCCATGGATAAGGAAATTCATTTATTACAAAGAATCTGTCAATAAAAGAAAAAATAATTCGGACATTCATTGAAAAATAAATAATAATTTCTTATCGTTAATCTATTGAGTATGTAGAATTTCTATATTTGTAATTATAAATATTTACTTCAAACAAGGAAAATAGTAATAAATAATATGTAATCGAATAAATCTTTAAATTGCGATATTTAATATTTCCATTGAAAAATAAAACCGTGACGAAATAAAAATTGAAACATTTTCCAATGAAAATTAAATAAAACGTGTTAAAATCCGTAGAACATCTTTAAAGAAAACACAAAAATAAATTGAAATCATTTTGATGAATTAAAATCGATTCTCATGGCAATGATTGTTATTATAAAATAATAATTATTTACATTTAATTATTATACGATAAAATAATAATTTTTATTTTAATATATCATAATTTTGTGGACTGTATTATATGATCTTAAATTCTTTTTATTATTGTTATTTATTATTGATGAATGATACATTTTTGCGTCGACATTAATGAAAACAAACAATTATAAAAATTTTAGGAGTGGAAACATTTTTATGGAAAATACATTCCTTCCCAAAAAAAACCTCAATGAAAAATTATTGCTTTTTATTTGAAGTAAATCACGATATTATTTTTATTAAAAATAAAATAGAGGTTCCTATGAAAGAAAGAGGGTTAACGGTTTCGATAGAAATAAACGTTGCAAGCCCAATGAATCTTCCCGTAATCACAAAGGCGGACACGGAAATGCATTGAAGCAGGAAGTAGAAAAATACTGCAGCGCAACTCACATCGTTTGCCGGTGGTTTACGAACCAACGAATACTAATGAAGAATTTTCAGTCAAGGATCCGCGATAAGCGTTCCCAAACTATACGTACGAAACGGATTTTCTATTAATATCGAAACTCAGAGTCGAGCGAGCATCGATTACTTTCAGATCCATTATTTCGCAATTTATTTCTTCATTGGGTTTAGTTCAGATGGCTCTTAATCCTAATTTTCTAAAATTCGTTTTTCATACTTGTGGAAATGCTATATTATTATGTGATTATCATTATCGTAATCATAATTATTATTCGATTTATTATTCCTATTATTATTAATATTATATTATTAATATTATTATTATTCTTTATCATTATGTTTTGAAATATGTAATGCTTTATTTTTCATTTTTTATATTTTTTAAATACTTTTAATGATATTATATTTTCGTGCTTTCCTATTTGTATTATTTTTATTGTTACTGTGCTATGTTATGTCACGTTTTTTAAAAGTTGCTTTTGTCATCTTTTTTCGCCCGAACGGCTGCCATCCTCAGCAGTCACCTATCCGAGTACCGGTCCAACCCACAAATTAACCGAATCATCATTAATCCTTCCTTGCTCGCTTTTATCAAAAAATTTCCTGACCTCTAGGACAAATGGTAATTTCTCCGATTCGTCATGACCCAAACGCCATGAAAAATAATGTACTTTGGGTAATCAATATTCATAGATATTGCGACACGAGATAAGCAACTTTCAACAAATAAAATCACCTCCGCTCACAGAAGATTTACGTTTAGTTATTAACATCGGAAGAACATTAGACCGCCTTTTATAAGCTTTCGTCGTTGACGCCAGCGGTCGATCCGAGCGGTGCCGGAAACGGAAAACGGGGCGGCCGGACATACAGACGAATGAAAAAGAGAAATTAAAATACAGCGCGAGGAAAATCATTTTTTTTTAACTTGGGACGGAGGTGGTTGAAAAAAAATTAAATAATATAAAAAATTAACAATAAATAATTTATTTAATTTATCGAAATGGCGTTTCGGACGTCGATAATGCTTCTGGTGTCCGTCCTTGCGCCATTCGTGGCGAGTGAATCAACAGCTGTCGTCAACACTACGAATGGACCTGTTCAGGGAAAAATCTCCACGTCTGTTAATGGGGTCCCGTTCGCTGCGTTCGTGGGCATGAGATACGGCAAACCGCCAATCGGCGACCTAAGATATCGGGTACGCTATATATATTTTTTTTTTTTATGTCGATGTTTCATGGGATATACTATATATTAATATATATTGATATATAGGTATATACAATATATTATTGCAATTACTAATTTTTTTTCAATATTCAAAAAATCAGTCGTCGAGAACGTTTAAATGAATTTATATAAAACTGTTTTTTTTTCTATAAACAGTATTACAGTAATAGTGTTGTAATTTATAGTTTTAATGAAATTATAAAAAAATTCTAAAACTTTTATAAAAGTCCCTTAAAACACTCAGTTCTGTGGAATACAATTTTTTTCATTGAAAGTAATGCAAAATTTTAATGCCACACAGCAGTTATTTTGTAAATACATTTTTAGCATTTCCAAACTCTTAATTTTAAAAAACATAAAAATGTCATGTACATATCTAACGATAAAAAATTGAGCAGAATAATAATAACTTTTAATGTTGATAAATATTCTTATCATCGATCACTAATTAAAACAATATTTACACTACCGCTCACAAGTTTGGATACACCAGTCGATACTTTTTCCCGCACTTGAACTTGGATAATTCTGCCAAAAAAAAGATATTCGAAAATCCAAAGCGGCGTTTTAAAGAAGATAAATTTGGCTGCAGTTTACTGAATTGAATTTTTTTTTTTCAATTTTTGTTCTACCCGGTACGGACTGTGGTACGTGGCCGTTTTTAGGCCTTTTTTCGATCATCGCGAATCCGGCGCCGATTCTAAGAACATTTTTTTGTTTTTTTTTTTGTTTACTCAGAAACACTTGAAAGGGAACACAGAAGCTCCATATTCGTCTTTTAAAAAATTTTTTGTGTTTTTTTTCGGGGAGTTATTTCATTTTTTGCTAAAAACGACAAATTTTGCAGAATTCAAAAAAACCCAAGAAGGATAGGTTTTAAGAAAAAATGTTAAAGATACAAAATACTGCGTATTTTCATAATAAATCGACTGGAATTGTTTTTGAATTTATCTCTGACTTTTTTTTCGAGTATTATTTCAAAATTTACGAGTCAAATTTTTTTGCTTCAGGCCTATAAAAGGTTCTAAGGCACGTAAATCATTAAAACATTACCTAAAACCTACCTACCTTACATCACCTTAAAACACTTTATCGACCTGAAAGAAAAAAATTTGGCTTGTAAATTTCAAAAAAAGTACTCGAAAAAAAATGTCAGAGAAAAATTTTGAAACAATTTCAGGTGCTTTATTATGAAAATACGCAGTTTTTTTTATCCCTAACAATTTCTCTTAAAACCTCTCGTTCTTGGGATATTTTGAATTTTGCAAAATTTGTCGTTTGTAGCAAAAAATGAAATAACTCCCCGAAAAAAATCGCAAAAAATTTGAAAAATAAGTAATATGGAACTTCTGTGTTCCCTTTAGAGTTTTTCTCAGTAAAAAAAAAAGAAAATAAATTGTCTTAGAATCGGCGCCGGATTCGCGATGGTCGAAAAAAGGCCTAAAAACGGCCACGTACCAGAGTCCGTACCGGGTAGAAAAAAAAATTGAAAAATATATGTAAATAGAGTAAATTGAAACCTGATATATCTTTTTTCAAACGCCGCTTAGGATTTTAGAATATTTTTTTTTTGCAGAGTTATCAAACTTTAAGTGCCGAAAAAAAATATCGACTGGTGTATCCAAACTTGTGAGCGGTAGTGTCTGTTTGAAAAATATAAAATTCACAAAATAAGAAGAAAACAAAAAATTAATTTTATTAACGCTGACAATGCTCAATAAAATGGGCATTCATTGAATAACTTCCGAACGAAAGGCACCGATACCCATCGACCCATGGAACGAAACTTTGGACGCAACGGTTGAGGGAAATATTTGCCCTCAAAAGGCATCGAATAATTCAGTGGTTGGTTCCGAGGACTGCTTGTTTCTAAACGTTTTCACACCTGAGGTAAAAAATCAGATAAATAAAAAAGAAACGAAATTTGAAAAGTCGAAATACCTAAGAACGGCCGTAATTTCGTATTTTTTTGTTAACGAAACTGGGACGGTGAAGACAAATCTTAGCACGACTCCGACTAACCTGAAAGCCGTCATGGTGTGGATTTACGGTGGTGCCTTCAAAACTGGATCATCGGAGACCAATGCGGAACGTCCGGATTTTCTGCTGGAGAGAGACGTCGTTTTTGTCTCTATGAATTATCGTCTCGGGGCTCTGGGTAAAATTCTGTGTTTTTATGAAGAAAT
The DNA here is from genome assembly GCA_030522765.1 of Ophioninae sp. B BG-2022a. Taxonomy (NCBI): domain Eukaryota; kingdom Metazoa; phylum Arthropoda; class Insecta; order Hymenoptera; family Ichneumonidae; species Ophioninae sp. B BG-2022a. The sequence continues at coordinate 20,395 of JAPYZJ010001289.1, read as the reverse complement.
ACGTAATTATTTATTTATAATACAAGATTTTTCACTGCAGTTACTCCGTTGCCGAACTCGAGCAATCAAATGTATTATTATGAACGTGAAAAATAATTATAATATAAATAATGAGTACTAATTATTGATAATAATTATCATTATTCTCGAAACGAAACATAAGATTTCTTGTTTTTTAAATAGTTTCAAAATCGCTGAGAAATTGAATGTAAACAATTTGCAGATGTTTATATTTTTTTACATCAATTGGAAATGATGTTTTCTTTTTATTATACTTTTAATACGAATGTATTGAAATTTTGACCGAAAAAAAACCTTGAAAATGATGAACATTTTGTAAATATTTGTCCACTTTATTTTTTATTGGAAAGTCACTGAAATTTGTAAATTTCGTGTTGTTTTTTCGGTGACCAGGTTTCTTGACGATGAATCTGCCCAACATAACGGGCAATCAAGGACTGAAGGATCAGCTTCTCGCGCTTAAATGGGTGCAGTCGAACATCGAGAAGTTTGGCGGGAATCCGAACAACGTTACGATCTTTGGGGAGAGCGCTGGTGCGGTATCAGTAGGCTTACACACTGTGTCGGATGCTTCCGTAGGTCCGAATTTTTTTCAATTTTTCCTCAGTGATTTTATTTTTTCACTTATTTTTTTTTAATTTTTGCCTTAGTTAAAAAAAAACTCTTTATCGTATAATATTTTTAAAGAATCTTTTATAATATGTTCATTTGTGTAACTTTCAATCTATGATAAACATTTCTATCTATTAAAATATATTTTTATAATGAACTGATCCGTTGGCCGTGCGGGCTAAGGCGCGGGTAGCCGCCGGCGGATCCGGGAGGTCCCGAGTTCATATCCCGGTAGCGGTCGAGACTTTTCTTCGCAATTTTTCGATGGAACTCGTTCCGCTGCCGGAAGGTGAACTTGGGACCGGCTGTACTGGCATCGGTTTTCCGCAGTTTCCCTATGCCCGTGAATACGGTACAGAGGGGGTAAGTCGGCTGCGGTCGCAAGAGGGGTGGGGGGTGGGGGGTGGAATCAAGGTGGGGGGAATAGGAGGAAAAACAAAGTGGGGAAAAAAAAACAGAAAGAAACAGAGAGAAGAGGAAGGGCGATCGTAAAAACCCGAAGGGTGTACGGGATGGAACAGCAATAATAAAAAAACGTATATATATATTTTTATAATTCATATAATGATAATCTAAATATATATTTTTGTACAAATATATTTTTACTTTTTGATAACAGAACTGCGGATATTTTTGTTTCTTTTAATGTTTTCAAATTTGATAATTGCACTCGGGTTCGTTACGAGAATGCAGGACTTTTCCACGGTGCAATATCAATGAGCGGAACACCCTTCGTTCCTTGGGGATTCGGCGGGCGCGATAACGCGGTCGGACGTGCCCGAACCCTCGCCGAGCTGTTGGGGGGAGATATGTTCTCGGATGATTCTGTTCTGGAAACGCTTTATTCGGCCTCAGTCGAAGACATAATCGACAGGGAAAATTACGTTGATCCGGTAAAGCGAACATTTTATTTCATCGAGTATGAAAATTTGGTATCACCTTTTTAAAGGTGATAATTTTTTTTAAAGATTAAATTTTTTTGAAAGGTGATATTTGGAAAGGTATCACCTTTCTAAAAATAGTGATACGGAAGGTATCGACTGAAAAGGGCGAATTATTAAAAAAGCAGGAGGTTTTAAACGAAGGCTTTTAAAACTGGAACAAAACTATGTAAAAGTTCGACAATAATAATTACAGCGATACTATTTTAAAAAGCGCAACTATTATTATAATAACACCAAAAAGGATCGTTCTGATAATAACAGAAATAACAGCAGAATCAATAATAATGCAATATCAATAATGGAAAAAATAGCAATAACAGCATTAACATTACTATTAATAAAAATAATAATGGCAACAACAACGAGAAGATACAATATCGATTTTTATTTTCAAATAATTCCGTATGAAAAACACGAGAACGAAAAACATAGGTAGAAAATATGAAAAATTCTCGAAACAAATTGACCACGAACATACTTTGAAAAATATAATTCATTTATTGCGATAATTTGGTGAAATTTTCCAAACAGGTTATACCGTTCAAGCCTACTCTTGAGGATTCGAGCATCGCAGTCGAACCCTTTCTCACCGAGTGCAGTATCGACAAATACAATGCTGGAAATTTTAGCCAAGTGCCACAACTTCTTGGCTTCATGCAACAGGAGACTGTCGCGTTTATCCAAAGTGTGTAAATAATCTTTCGGAGATTAGATAAAAAAAAATTGTTTTTTCATATTTTGTATATTGATACATATTTACATTTACTTTATTTTCATATTCATGTATTTATATATTTAATAATAATTAAATTACTACATTTAAAATTATATTTATTCGAAAAAATATATAAAATAGACATTTTCGACATTAGTCATTTTTTTATCGGATAACTTCAAAATTGAATACCTGGAGGGGACAGAAAACAAATATATCATCGGTTTCTTGGAAATCGCAAATTTCGTTTCGATTGCAGGTTCGAGCTTATGTATCGGGATTATCGATGAGATAGTGAACACCTCCGAAGATCTAGCGGACGATGTGCTTAACATTTTGAAAGTGTTGAAGGAATTAATTGAAGACGCGGAATCTTTGTTTGACGCGGGCTCCTATGATCTGTTGGAAACTGGTATCAACGTACGTAGACTCGTGAACCAGACATGTCGGATTATTTTCTTGTTGCTAATTTTGTAAATACTATTTTTCCGAAAATACTATGGGTACCTTTATTATGTTTTTAAACGTAGATAACAACGGACTTTTTCTTCAAAGCTGAAATAGATGAGACTCAGAAAGTATTGGTGAAACATCTTGGCGACATACCCGTTTACTATTACGATATCACGTTCTTCACGAACAGATCGCGTCACAATCTCGAGGCGACGTATACCATTGACGGTGAGTCGAACCTCGCTCGACAACGTTTTCAATTTAAACAAATCGAATGCTATTACGATATTATAAACATAAATAAATATTTACAAATATTTATACGAGCATTCATGTATAATACATTGAAAATAAAAATTGAATAATTAATTTTGTAATATTTATAAATATATTCAAAAATAAGACATTTCGGAAACATATTAATCAATCGGAAAAAGTCCAATAAATATTTATTTACACTTATAGATGTGTATAGCAAACGTTTTGTCAATAACTATCGATTGATTAAATATTTGTTTGGTTCTTACAGGTGCTGGTCATGCGGACGACCTGGCCTACATTTTCTACATTCCAGCCAACAATTACAATTTGAGCCTGAGTAATCCAATGGGTCTCACCATTTACAGAGTCTCCACTATGTGGACGAATTTTGCGAAATATGGGTGAGTTGGATTTTATCAGCAGCAATTAACATTTTTGAACTAAAGGTTTGCTACTTGCCTCTTTCATCCTGCATTGTTATAAATGACAGAAATGAACCTTGTTATAATCATATACAAATGTTTACAAATAAATAAAATCTCTTCATACATATTTCAGAACTGTGCAATATAAAAAAGTAATATTTTTCGTGTCGCAAGTATGACCAATTGAAAAAATTCGTCTGATTTATATATAATTATTTGAAGTAAGTTAAAAAATATTCAAAAATATTATTTTAATAAATAATTCAATGTATAATACAACTAAAAATGTTTTATGAAATGTTTTTCCTTATTAAATTGTAATAAATCATTTGTATCAAGTACATTATCGAAATACATAATTATTGATATTAATTATCTATATTGTTGTTATTCGATTCCAATAGATCTATTTGTTAATTTTTTATATTTCGCTTTTATAAATTGCTCATGACTGCTACAGGAATCCAACGCCTGACTGGGTAGATGAGTATCCCTTGGGCATCACTTGGCCAGCGTCCGGAGATTCCGGGACGGCCCTCAACATAGGCAGCGAACTGACTGTAGTAAAGAGACCAACGAGCATCGCCACGAAACTCTATCAAGATGTCTGGGCGCCATTCTTGCCCGTCTGGACTGATTGTCACAACAACAGTTGATAACTCGCGTTGCTACATCGCAGGAGTACCTACTTGTTTATGATGACTTCCAACTTTCCGCTATCCATGAATTAATTATAACTAATTAGCGCGAATGACAATATTAATTGAGGCATGAATAAAAAACGAATAACCAAAATTCGTCATCGTTTGTCAATTTTTCAACGACGGACAAAATCGAGGATTTTACACGTCGTTATTCAATACTAAAAATTGAACAAATAAAATTATATGTATACATGCAACGGTCAAATTTATTTTTCAGTAAACTTTACACATTTTTCATTAGTGTTTAAGCTTTGTAAAAAAATATGTAATTTTTTTGAATTACATATGAAAAATAACGTTTTCCAAAGCACTGTGAAACAAAGCTCCACGGGTTGCATAATTTCTTCTTCAAATGTTGATAGATCTGCAAAACGTAAAAAAATTCTTGTAAAATAAGGGTGTAGTTATAGTCTGTTGAGCCGCATTTATGAAATTCAGAAGATTTAGCAATTTACGACAGTTCAAAAAACACTTTGCATTTTGTGTCATAAATGTCACACATTGATTATGTTTATAAAATTTCTAGTCACAATATCAAAAATCTGGTTCGACAGACTATGGAGAAAACAAGTTCGAATATTTAAAAAAAACATCTAAAAATATTAAAAACTGTATGCGTTATCATTCAGACCGTGTCAGAAAAAGTAGTTTTGAAAAAAACGCGTTTAGAGTTTCAAGTACGTGTCAGGCCCTTTAGTTGGGCAGTCATGTTTTCTATAATAACTTTTGAATTTAGGAAAATTTGAATCTAGCGCAATTTGAATTTAGGGGAATTCGAATTTAGGTGAACAATTTCAATATAGGGGAATTTGAATTTAGGGGAATCATTTGAAATTGGGCGAATAATTTGAATATAGGGGAATTTCAACTTAAGAGAATCATTTGAATTTAGGGGAATAGAGAATTTTGACAATCAACTTCCACAGAAATACGCCTAAAAATACAAAGAATGATAATCTGTTAAAAAATCGTTTTTTTGAAAATTCTGGATATACGCAAGGCCTTGAGGAAATATGGCATGCCCGGGGAAAATAAAAAAGCTCAATAAAAATAAAAAAAATTAGCGAATACTCCGAGTCCTAGCATTTTTAAAAGAGACACCCTGTATGTATAGGATATCGCTCGAGGGGCGGCCCCGCCCGTCACATCGGGAATATCCTTGATCTCATGAGCGACCTCGACATTTGGCTGTAACGGGCGAACAGGGAGCGAGAGGATCATGCAGGATCACTCGCCTTCCTTTGAATCGTGGCTAGACTCCCGATTGAGTTTGCGTTCTTCGTCGAACCTCGAATGCCTATATACGGATGTGCTTCTTCTATCTGCCGTATATAAAAACGATATTTTTCGAGCGAAGTCCCGATAACCCAGGAAAAAAGTGCGCAATAAAAAAAAATTGATATCGTATTATATACTACGTCGAGAATCGAAAAATTTTTTATTTTTCATTTTTCATTTTTCGTTTTATAACTTCAAACAAGCTGTGTACGAAAAATATATTTTTTCTATCGATATCGTATTAGGTAGGTAACGCATGAAAAAAATTTTTTTTTTAATAAATCCAAACAAGCCAATTCCAAAAATCGAAAGATGAGATAGCGTAGTGCAATACTCGAAATGGAGACTTTGTATTACTTTTCTTGTAGCGATTTACGATGTCTTGTAAAATTGGTAAGAAATAAAAATTGAAATCGCATTTTGTGGGACAACGTTAAGAATAAAGAATATTGAGATTTTTTTGAATACTCCAAACGAGCTATTTCGTCAAAATAATTTTAGAAAATCGAACGGCCATAAATGACGTGAGCACGTTTGGTAAATTTGAGGAATTTTTATTTCTATACGATGCACGATGTTTTACACAGCCGAATATTCTTCAAAATTAAGGTATTATTTTTTTCAAGTAACTCAAAAATTAAAAAAATCTTAACAATGTTTAATTAAAAAATAATAATTTCTGAAATTTTATTCATTCAATAAAAAAAGATTATGAAAATTAATTTAATTGGAATTTTCGGATATTAGGCTTGAAATATACACTAGACGCGAAAATTAAGGGATAGAAAAAAAAAGCAAATTTTTTGCCATTTTTTAAAAGACTCTGCGAAAAATGGTCGAAAAACGTTTTTTAAAAAAGGAAATTGTAGCCCCAAGTTTCTAGTTTTCAGATCTGGGGTCAAAAATTTTTATCATGAGTAGTTTCAGAGAAAACGTCGGAAAACCATCGAGGGAAAAATTTTCGGAAATTTCACTCTCCTTCAAAAAGGTCCATGGACTTAGATACATTTTTTAATGATTCTATCATAAAACTCTTATAGAGAATTTTATCTTCTTTAATTTGAGCGGTGGTTGAGCTCTGTACGATGATTTTTGGCGGAGTTATCAGCGTTCGAAGTAAAAACTGCACTTTTGGCTTAAAAAATTGATAACTCGGGAAATAATGATCGTACAGAAAGTTTAAGGTGGGTTTCGGAAACTGCAAAACATCCTCTATAACACCTTATTGCTTGTTTTTCATAAAAAAATTTTTTTCAGTGCGAAAAGATCGATCAACAAAATGGTAAAAAAACGCATATTTAAGGATATATGCTAAACTTGGGATATTTCAGGAAATAATCGATTGATAAAGAATATAGACTTAGATTTTTTAACCTTAGAGTATCATCGGTGGTTTTCCGATGGTTCCTCGGAAACTACTCATGATAAAAAATTTTTGACCCCAGATCTGAAAATTAGAAACTTGGGGCTACAATTTCCTTTGTTTAAAAAACGTTTTTCGACCATTTTTCACAGAGTTACAGCCTTTTGAAAAATGGCAAAAAATTTGGTATTTTTTTTCTATCCCTTAATTTTTGCGTCTAGTGTATATATTGTTATATTTCTAAAAAATCGTAAGATACACAACTATTTATTATGAAATTATTTCTATGATTTTCATCTTTAGTTTAACCAAATTTAAAAAAATGCGCTACAAAAAGTTATAAATATTTTCATGAACCGCTATTTATATTTTATATTCGAAAGAAATCTGTCTAATTTTTACACAAGCTAATTTTCCGTCAGATCGAATCATAATAACAAAATTGGTAAATTAAACGCGACGACTCAATAATATTTAATGATAATAACAATGCTAATAGAATATCATAAAAATAATCACTTAATTTCTACAAAGTGAGTAAGTGGCATGTATTAATTACAGGGATATATTTACCCCGCATTCCTTCTAATTGATTAAACTGAATTCCTTCGAATTAGCTCACTTGAATTTCAATATTTCCAATTCATTATTGTAACGAGCAATGCGTTTAATTAATTTAGCTTCGATTCTTCCAATTAATAAATACCATCGATATATTAATTACATAATTATATTTGAATACGTATAACAACGTTTATACATTGTCTAAACATTTTTGGCAGGTCTCACTGACGGTACTCGGAGCAGCCATTGGGGTGGATAATCAAATGAGAGAAAAATGAATGAGCACACGATAAATCACACGACCCATCTCGAATTTCACGTTTTCGTTACTTTACGAGAGCTTCGGCTTTAAGTCTAATCCCGTTTTGAAATCTCATCATTGTATAAATCGACTCGATATCAGGGGGATTCCGAGATCGAATCAGGGAATAGAAAGAAAAAGAAGGGAGAGGGGGAAGGAAAGGAGAGAGAGAAAGAGATGGTGGAGAGGGGGGGGGGGTCTTGAGGGGTTCTAAGGTTCGTGTATAAATCTTTTTGCCCTCTGAGCTGCGATATAAATTACAAAATCAAATTGCTCTCCAAAAACGTCAGTGATTTTCTCGAGACCATCTCCGAGGAAGGCTCCAATCCACCAGGCCTTGGCCTACCTCATTACGCCTGACTATTACTGTCCGATTTCACTTTGTCTTCGAGAACTTTCGATTTTTCATTCTCAAAAGAGACTCTAATCTGTCGAAAATCAATTTCATCCCAGGATTCAGTCTACTCTGGAAATCCCTGTTTTTTTCGGTACGAAATATTGAAAAGTTTCGAATTTGAGAAAAAAAATTGAATAATAGTCGACCAGAGCGAGTGGAGGAAAAAAAATTAATTGTTGTAGACGTTTGGGAAGGTGATTTTTCATTAAAAAATATTTATTTTTTTATGCATTGATTTTTATAAATTAATTTGGGAGGATTAAAAAATGAAAAAAACATTTGTTCGTCTTTATTTCTTCCCAAAAGAAAATTGAACAATGATCATGAGTGAAAGGGGCTCAAAAAGAGACCCATCACGACCATCCTTCGGGAATTTAGATGTTAAGTTTTCTCTCTTGTAGAAGAATATTTTACTTTATTGCGAAAAAATATTTTTGTATATATTAATTATCATGAAAAAATTAATAGCGATATTTCTTTTTTCGTTCTTAAAAAAAAATGAAACGAAAAATCCGTTGCTGATGAAACAAGTCTAAGCAAACCTAACGAGTGAAATTTTGCAGTGAAAAATTATTTTGCACGTTCAGAAAAAAAATTTGGTAAACACGCGCATATACAAAAACAATTTAAATGTATACAAAAAAAATTATGTTTGCAGTAATTCATTTTTTATATTAACCGTTCAAAAGCAAAATGTAAAAATTGTCGCGAATGAAAAAAAAACTCGAAGTAAAAAGTGCGTAGCTTCAACCTAAAGAATTTTTTTGTAAACCGTTCCTACTATCCTCGAATTCAACCCCTCAAATACGAATGTTGAATTCTTCCCGCTGACTTTCGTGATAACGCAGCTTTCGCGACCATTGGAGATTCGTGAGGCGTTGCGAAGAGCAAAAGCTCCGAGCTTGTAAAGCCCTCGAACGTTGGGCCAGGAGCAAAGGAACGAGGGGATGGGCGGGTAGGGGGGCAGTAAAGCCGATACAGTTTGGCCACCGGGCCGCCCTCCCATCATCTTCATCTTCACCGCGGTGGAGAAGTTGCCAAAACCACCTGGTAAACTCCGGGTTCGCTGCGCAGCCACCCTGCACGAATCTCGACGTCGACGACCCTTCGCCCTTCTCGTCCGTTGTCGATCCACGCTTAACCGTCATAAACGATCGACGCGACTTTGAGCACGAGCTCCGAAGTTAGTTTACGAGTTATCCGAGGACATGGAGCTTCAGCCAGTCCGACGCACGTTCTGGAGCTTTATAAATATATATATACTTTGACAGGCTGTATATACATATATTATAATTAAAATGTCCATCTTGGATTCTTTGCTTGTTTGGGTAAAGGTTGATGAAGGTTGCTTGAAGATACTTGTCAAGAAAATTAATTTTCCACACATTTCGTATGGAAAAATGAATTCAAGTATTTAGAAGAAAAGCAATATCTAATCGAAGTATTTAGGTTGGGGAATAAGTTCGTATAGTTTTTATGTTTCAAATAAAATGTCCGTCTTGGATTCTCTGCCTATTCAGGTTCAGGTTGATTTAAGGTTCTTGAAGATACTTGTCAAGAAAATTAATTTTCCACGCATTTTGTATGCCAAAATGAATTCAACTATTTGGAAGAAAAGCAATAATTAATCGAAGTATTTAGGATGGAAAATACGTTCGTATAGTTTTCATGTTTTCTTTTGTTTTACAACGATTTTGTTTGCGGTTTGACGAAGTGTATAATATTCATTCGATAGAGCCCTCTCTGGTATCTACAAAAATGTCCTAATCATCTTCTTAAGTAACTTAATTTTTTATTACTTCTGGGACTTAGAAATGGAACATATCCAGGAGGAAAGAAGCAACATTTTCGACACCTGCTTTTTGCATTTTCGACAACATTTCCGACGTGGCAAATGTCCCGGGCTATTTCAACAGCTTTTTCGCCTCGATGAAAAACGAAGAAGAGCAAGCGTCGAAAATGTTGCTTCCAATATTCCATTTCTCAGCCTGGAAACTAATAGGAAATTTAATTAATCAAAAAAATGATCAGCACCGTTTTTTAGAGCAGAAAGAGCTCTGTCGAATGAATCTTAACACTTTGTCAACCCGCAAACAAAATCGTTGTAAAACAAAAGAAAACATAATAACGCTACGAACTTATTCCCTAACCTAATATGTGTAGCCTACTATTTATCGGTACAGTCATTATACAAAAAAAAAATGGCGAAAAAGACAAGAATGCAAACTAAAGTTATCAATATCTGGATTTTTTTATTCAAATCATATTTTAGGTACTAGTCAAGAATTCTACTGGAAATTTTCAGGCAATCTTCAAATTGGCCTGACGGGTGATCCTGTAAAGTTTTTTTTTGTTTTTTTTTGTGAGCGACGATCTTCACCTGTAAAAAAAAGAGAGGAAGAAAATGAAATCGATTAACAAAACTAATGTGAATTGCGATTGTTTCATTACCAGAGTTATTGTTCTGAATTTATTGTTGTCAAGACTTAAAAATAAACAAGACTTAAACATAAACATATTAAAAACATTAAATTTATGTAAATTTACGTCTAGTATTTATTAGTAATATATACATTAGCCAATAAAACGACATTGAAACTCATATAATATAATAGACTCGAATAACTTAGATAGAAGTCTCAAAGCCCGTTGAATGGCAAATTCACTTGATAGTGTTTCGACGGACTACAAGAGTGAACGGACTTCACGAAGACCAATTTTTCATGGACATTTCCTTATCTCGGTGCAGTTAGAGAGAGAGAGACTGAACCAGACGCATCCTCCGGAGTCCATTCTTGCTCGTTGACGAAGGGACGGAACTACTTCCGGTTCGCTAAGTTCACTCGTCGTCGTATCTACACAAGCTCGTACCGAACCGCCAACGTCGAGCTTCCCCAGACTCCAAACTTCAAAGTTCAGCAGGCTTCGAGTCGTGTCCCGAGTAGGCGAACGTCATTGAGAACGATCGCCTTTGTAATTGTGTATTTTGGAGCGAAATCGATGAGGCTGAGAAAATATATTTGGTGATCAAGATAGGCTCAAAAGTAGGAAATTGATACAAATGAAACTGACCAAAAGATATCGATTTTTTATTTTTTGAATCTGAGAAGACCCAAAATGTATTTTTTTGTCATTTTTTGACTCTGAGAAAACCCAAAGTATCGTTTTGTTCATTTGTTGACTCGGAGAAGATCCGAAATATCGTTTTTCAATTTTTGACTCAGAAGACCCAAAAAAGCTTTTTTTTTCATTTTTGTTACTATCAGAGTATTAGGATAATTGAGTTGGAACTTATATAATTTAAAGGTGCCTCTTAAGATCTAGAGGATATTTTAGCATTATTTCAATAAACAGTTTTGCACGATTTTTTAATACTTTGTCAACATTTTTCGATTAACGTAGTACATGGATGAACTTCCTCATTAGAAACAAATTTTTTTTTTCTGTACTGTGATATAGCAATTCAGAACTACGGCTGTGAAAACTCAACTTACCTTACCAAGGAAATACGGCAGTAATTAATTCGTCAAATCAATGCATCTAACACACAATATTTGGGATATACAGATGCAGATCGATTTTCGGAACGGAAATATTAATAGGTTGCGATTAGATACAAAATATGCAAAAAGCGGACAGGGTCAACAAAATTGTCGCGATCACATCTGTTTCATAAAAAATATTGGCTGCCGGAAATTTCAAGCAGATATTATCGATCGAAGCGATTAATTTTAGCGTTTGCTGGTCGACACCCAGCCACCAGACACATGTACACTCGCGTTGAACAAACAACCTTCGTTATGTTGTTCGGGAACAACTTTACGGAATTGCGGTTGGTAAGACCACTCGAGTTAAGCTGATTGCTATTTTAGTACTTTATTTTTGATAATAATAAGTCAACACGTTTATTACCAACACTTCTCGAATAAATATTTTCTTATGATTAATAATATTATGCTTAAATGTATTATATTTTTCTATTTTCAGACTCTAAAAATCATAGATGTAGAGTTGACTAATCAATCCCCTAGTATTCCCTTCACACTCGATGATAAGCCGATACAGTCATTCGATAATTTAATTCCGTTGAGAATACAATTCTTGTGAGAATGAAATATTTCAATTCTTGAAATTGCTCTTCCGCGAGTAATATGAATTAGCATCCAAAGGAAATTGCTCAACAATGTTGTAATTCACGTATGGTGATACTTGACATTCTGGAAACAAAATGCTTCAGCTTCTAGGTCTCTTTGCCAGTTACTAGACACTTGACTACTTTTCGTTTCATCCCTTTGTCGAAGAAGAATTTATTGTACAGTTCTCGTTTGACGTTGCCTCATATGTGAGAACACGAGCGTTGTGAAAGAAACCGATCAAAGCGTAAACTGAACCGTCAAATTCAATCGATTGACGTTTAATTAAAAACAGGACGAACGATATTCCGGATGACCAAACTGGATTTGCCTCTGATTGTGATTTTCTCACCCATTCACATATCTTTTATAAAAGAGCACAAAAAAACGTGTCAGCCATTTTTTTTCGACCGATCAACATTTTTCGATATTTTAACATTTTTTTTGTAACGGAGATTTTTTAATATCTTTTACATGGGTAGTTTTCAATCAGTCAGTTTTTATCATATGAACATCAGTGACGTGTACTGCCGAGCGATTGCTTTTTTGAATTTTCATAAAAATCGAAGGCGCTCGTTTTACTTTTTCGCGAATGTACATTACTTTTTTCACGTACTTAATGAATTTCATCATTCATTCATTTATCAATGCATTTGCTTATTAATACATTTGACTATCAATGCTCTTTCTTATTAATGCATCCATTGATTTTATCTTATTAATTTATTAATTTATTTGATTTATCATATTAATTTAATTTATTTCATTTATTCTACCTCTGAAACTTTTTATATTCGATATGATTCACATCAATAGTTTTGTATGGGTTCTCCTTGTACATTGTTCTTCCGTTCCATTCATTTTATTCATTCGTGAAAATGCATAGATTTGATTTATTCGGATCGTATTTGTATATTCTTTTTCATCCATCCTTATTTTATTTTTTAAGCTTGTGTGTTCAATTAATGATTAATTCAATGAATTTAATTAAAAGAACAATCTGTTTTTTCGTTAATGGAAACCGTCTTAGTTTTGTATTATCTGACAACGAGTTGAGAGTTGATATTTTTTTCACAGAAAGGTCACATTATTATAAGCACAAACGCAAAGTTTCAACATGAGCCGACACAATCTTTTTGAGAAAAAAAAGATTAAAAATCAATATTTTTTGCAATATTTTGGTTATCCCTATCATAGACTATACAGAATTCGCGCCACTGGAACGATTCGTTTTACCTAAGGTTAAGTTGTCGTACGTTTGATAACATTTTATTTTATATAAACCAACGTTAATAGTTAGATTTGTTTGTAAATTCAATAGTTTTCATGCACACATATATTTCATAGTTTACATATTTGAATTACAACATTATTTTAATAACTAGCTATTAAAATTAAAATGTGTAGTGTAACCGTTTTTATCCGGCTTGTGAAACGAAATGTAAAACTGGCGCCATTATGTACTGTCATGGTCATCGTCAGTCATCGTTTGTGTCCCCAGCAGTTGAGACCGTTTACGTACTCCTGCCTTATCTGTGAAAACAACGTTTGACTACCACTGTGACGTCTCCGAAGCCCCAAGTTTCGTGTTCTGCCGTGCCGTCTGAAGAATCTAGTATAGTGCAAGTTTTGTTTGGGTTTGTTTGGGTTAAAAAAATCATTTTTATCTTGATGGAGTCGTGCTAGGGAGTCAGGGGGGGCATCTCCTCCCCTTCCCATCTTCCCCCCTGCTACTGGATACCAACTGTATGTCATTTTAATTGATAGAATGAGGAAAATTTCTTCATAATTATGAATGACCAAAACTCAAAAAGGGGGGAGTCGCGGGTTTTCCTTTGGGGGGGGGGGGGGCAGCCCCCCCCCTATTTCGGTGTCAGATAATGGAAAGTCGTACATGAAGAACGATAATGAAAACATAGATGTAATTGGTTGGAATAAAACGTCTTGGTGGGTTTGTTGCGTTAACAAATAAAATGAATAAAACAATATAAAGAAATGAAAACTCATCTTTTATCGAGAAAAAATATATATTAATGTATCTAATACAAATCCATCAATATTAAGGGTTCTCACATGTAGACCCACGTTTTTCAAATAACAATCCATATCCCATTTTCTATCATAATTATAATAATTTTCCATTTTTTTTTCTACCATAAATTACACCCCGCACCTTGGGTTGGGTCTGTTTGGGTTCTTTCATAAAAGAACCCAAATTTTGTTGGAAATATTGCAAATATTTAATTTTCATGTCAAGGGTCATCGAAACATAGTTATATATTCTTCTCTCTTCGTATCCCTTTTTCGTGGTACCATAAGAGCGTGAGGGATGAAGAACGACGATACGGAGGGAGCCTTACCCACGAATATTCTTTCCCCACTTTTTCCTTGCGAAATCTCGTACTCGGTACTTCTATCTCTCCCTCTCTCTCCATCACCTTTCCAAGATTGTGCCTCCATCCTACAATATCACCCACTCACGTCCCCAGACCGAAGCTACCCTTCGAAACACCCTTCAAAAGATTCGCGAACGTTTCCGCCCCATCCGGAGCTTTCCCACGGGGGTTCGACGAGTGCGAGGAGAATCGCCCACGATTTATCTTCCTCGTGGAGAACATCTGCTTCCGAAATAAATATATATATATACCGGGTGTCCCACGACGGAATGTCATCCGTGAAAGGGCGGGTGGCGGTGAAATTCTGAGTCGATTGATATAAGCATGTATCAACCCCAGATCAACCCCTGAATTATTATTCATTTTTAAAGGCAGCCGATCAGAAGTCCCCGTTGAGCGTTGACCCGTTCATAAATAATTATTATATTTTGGCGTTGCGCCATATCGCAGGTCTATGTCGATGTATTTTTATACCATGAAGACAAACCCCCCATTTAATTTGCCTTGAACTCTCCATTTCTAGAGAAAAATGTAAAATAAATATTCTAGAAACGTTTTTTGCATTTTCCCAGTTTTATTTTGTACTTTCAGCGAAAAATCGGGCATATTCGTAATCAGCGGAAAATTTACGATGAAATAGAGACTTTAAATACTTTTAAAACAAAAATGTTTCAACTTCCCCAGCTATTTTTCCGAAATCTCAAAAATCACGAGATTTCGAAAGGTCGTAGAGTGAGCTTCTCGTATGCTATGAAGGTTTAATGAGTATATTTGGGAAAGGTTTTCGCCTGACTTAAATAATGGCGTTGGATTCGTATCGATATGTCCTATAGTTTTCCCGGAAAGTCCACTTGAAAAATCACGAAAATAGAGGCAAAGGGGTATGTATGGAAAAACTTGTAAAAATTGATAATCCAACTTTGAAATTCTGCAAAAAATTGAAAAATCATCGCAACTTGATAATTCAATAAGCATTTTGAAGAGAAAAACATACCAAAGAGATTGAGCATACATTAGAGTGCCAAATCCTTAAGAAAAAGAAGTTGCCGATGATTTAGTGAAGAAACTTTTTTTCCCCAAAAATCGAAAAACATTTGGATTTTTAATATTTATTTTATTGATCCATTTCGATGTAATTTTATCCTCTGAGCACAAATCTGCCATTCGTTTGCCCCAAAACCCAAAATTTCCATGAAAAAGTCGTAAAAAACTTAAAAAACACGATTTTCTTGCTACGCGCAGTGCTTTCGACGAAAATTCGATCATATTCGTAATCAGCTGAAAATTTTCGATTACATAGACCCTCAAAACTATTTCAGAATCGAAGAAAACACGTTCGACTCTCTTACCTAGGCGTATTCGAAGCCTACTTTGTCCGAAAGCGAATTCACCACCCGTTCTCTTTTTTCGATTCTGATGAGCCTCATTGGCTGCGTTTAAAAATTAAGGCACCCCCATTTCAAGGATGACATTCTGTCGTGAGACACCCTGTATATGCGTATGTATCTATAGTGCAAGGATGGGGCGACGAATGAAGTTATTCCCCCCCCCCCCCTAACCCGCCCATCCTTCAACCCTTCTTTCTCGGTATCGAAAACCATAAATTGATCTCCTTGTTCGAACCTGCAATAATTGACTGTTGAATGAAAATACGACGATCTTAGGATATCCCGTTACAATTTCGGTAAGAGATGAGAATTTTACCATTTTTATCAGGAATACAATTCGAAATGAAATGCGAGAAAAGAAAAAAAATAGAAGGGTAATTTGGTGATAATCTGGTCATTTGATTTGGTTAATTGGAATGAAAATTAGCAACTTAATAGTTTACTAAAAAATGTTTTTTACTTATTTTTTTTGAAATTTTTTTTTTTATTGCAATGTGTCGTGAAGTGGCAGCAACGATTTAAATAGAACACCCTGTATACGTAAGTGTGCATATACTTATAGATCCGTGAGGAAGTATCGAATCGGCTATGGTAAGTGGGCAAACGTATTTATGCACTGTGTTAAGGTTTTCGAGAGAAGCTCCGTCGGTGCTTATGTCGATCAGGTATAGAAAATTCGTTCCCGTTTTCGTGTACCTACGCGGGGGGCACAAGATTCACGAAGTAAATTTGTAAAATCCTCGTCGATGTGTAACGGTAAGCGGATAAAGATGAGGAGAAAAAGATACTGAAGTTGGGTGGCGGGGGGAGGGGTGGGGGAGTCAAACGTATACTTGTTGAGGTACGATTTCCGGCCGATCGAATCTTATTCCTGTTCTCAGCACGCGGAAGAATTGAACGTTGGCACACGGCACCGCGCCTTGTAAGATTATTAACGATCAGCCGACTGATCGTTTTTTCTACTTTTCTCAGCGATTTTTTAACGAAATCCAATGAATCAAAGCTCAAAATGTAGGGTTTTGACAGGACCATTTTGAGAGGACCAGGCCCTCTCTTCGATTTTCGATAACGTCAAAATTGAAGATCGTTTATCCAGCCTAATTCCACTCCATGCTCCTAAAACTTCGATTTTTGATAACCTCAAAAATGGAGGTCGTTTATCCAGCCTAATTCCACTCCATGCTCATAAAACTTCGATTTTTGATAACCTCAAAAATGGAGCTCGTTTTTTCTACTTTTCTCAGTCATTTTTCAACGAAATCCAATGAATCAAAGCTCAAAATGTAGGGTTTTGGGAGAACCAGGGGCTAGTTGACTAGTTTTTTACTAAATAGTACATATTTTTCGTGTTTTAGTACATAGACAAGAAAACCATATGAATCGATACATAAACTATTCAACTAATAAAAAAATATAATATTCAGTTCATAGTTAAGTTTAAAAGTGATAATTTAATGCATTTTACTAAACACTACTACTTAGTCAATCTACCCCTGGTCCGGGGTAGGTGGACCATATGCCAGGGGTAAGTTGACTTATGCACTAATAAGCGGCAAGAGAAGAAGCTATGATAAGAGGCAAATAATGAAACACTTGTTTAATATGACTGAGCGTTTTATTAAGAAAACAACAAATTGAATCAGCTACATTTCTTCTAAATTCTTTAACAAAATGATCAACTATTATTCTAAACATTTTTAATGTTACTGTTCTTATTATGATGATACATTAAATGCACAATCAAAACTAATAATCTTTCAATTAAACTTACAATCAGTCTCATAATAATCTTTCTTCATAGGAAATTATAAATCAGACAATTAGTCAATTCGTCTACCAGCCCCAGACGGCATTTTTTTATTTTGATGGCATGGCTAACCTAAATACTGCCGCCGATTTGAAACATAAGTCATGAAATCTGATAAACATAGGCTCCTCAAATGATCGGACTTATAAAGAAATGGTACACATAAAAAGCATAGTCATCAGCTCGAAAAATGTAGGTACTAAGTAGAAATATTACTTTCTTGTTAAGTAAATGAAAATCGTGTCACTGCTCGAAAACTATGTGCGACCGCGATGCGGCGCTTTGGCGGGCTGAGCCGGGCGGGGAGTGTAATACTCAGCTGTGATTGAATGGCGCCACATTCGAACTGCTGACGAGTTTTTGGCCGTTAGTGTACCTACCCCTATAGGCAACCAGCCTCGGTCTCCCCTACTCATAAAACTTCTATCCTGATGTTGCACTTTCCCTCCGTGTAAGTGAAAATCTTCATAATGAAGCGTCATTAGCCACATCACAAATGTTTAAAAAATTGATTGAAAAGAAAAATCGAAAAATTGAGTCAAACGAATTCGAACAACCGATAATACTGCCGTATTTCTTATCATCGACTCTTATCTTATCTTCTCTCTCGTCGTATGGAAATTTTATCGGGGAATTAAGGGGATCCCGATCTCGTCGGTTTCGAGGCAAACTTGCGGGCATTTCGCACGACGCGTAGCAGATCGGAGAACAGCCGTGAGGATCCTGCGCCGTCACTAAGCCGCTCGCATAACGCCGTGGAGTTTCGTACACGTCGGCTTATATCAGAAGCGTACAACATCCAAAGTGCCGTAATACGGGAGCTTAGCGGTGTGTTTAACGCTCGCGGATCTTCATTAATGGACACCCGCGTACATTTGATGCCAACATTCATCCCCGGCTGATGCGTAAACTTCGCATTATGGGTAAAGGAGGAGCTTTCGTGACCCTCTTCGCAAGTGGATCATTCACGTGTTCATTGAGCTTTGTCTCGGCCCACAATGGAACATCTACGTTGGCCTTGCTTGACTGACTTTGGAAAACTTGATCCAAAAATTCTTCGATAAGAAAAAGAAGAAAAAAATATCATTTCGGAATACAACAACAACAAATGAATAAAAATATACCATATTGTGAATCGAACGGATATATGAATATTCATGTTGTTTATTATGCTTTTTTTAACTACAAGCAGTTTCGTCCGACGCTGCTTGAGGAACTGCATGGACTTCCTCGTAAGAAAATTAATTGATTTTTTTCTATACTGTAATTTAGAAATTCAGAATTACGTCTGTGAAAATTCAACGTACCTTACTGAGGAAATACGGCAGTAATCAATTCGTGAAATCGATGCATCTAACATACAACATTTGGGAAATACGTGCAGATAGATCTTTGGAACGGAGATATCAATAGTTTGCGATTAGATACAAACTATGCAAAAAGCGGAAAGGGTCAACGAAACTGTCGCGGTTACATCTGTTTCATACAAAATATAGCTACGGGAAATTTCAAGCGGATATTATCGATCGAAGCGATTAATTTTAGCGTTTGCTGGTCGACACACAATCACTAGACACATGTACACTCGCGTTAAACAACAGCTTTACGAAATGACGATTGGAAAGACCACTCGAGTCAAACTGATTGCTACTTTAGTACTTCATTTTTTATGATAATAATTAAACACGTTTATTACCAACACTTCTCGAATTATTATTTTATTACGATGAATAATATTATGCGTAAATGTAGTATATTTTTCTATTTTCAGACTCGAGAAATCATAGACATACCGGTGACTAGTAATTCGTTAACTTCGGTGATCGACGATCACTGATCGTCCGAGACACACTCCGACCGGCCATCCATCAACGTCTGTGAAACAGTAAGCAAATTAATAATAAATAAACAAATACATGCAGAAAGGCATGAATATTTGAAAAAGTTTGCTCACAATCGATTGGTAACAGGAAAATTCTTAAAAGAATTCAGGATCGAGGGAAAGAGTACGTTGGTTGGTTCATAACAATGCGTGCACCTCGGTGAGTAATAGCGAAGTATATAGAGGGACAAACTCGCAGCCCGAATGAGAATGAAACAATGCGAAAAGCAATTACCGCGTTCCCATTCCGTAAGCTCTCGAGCGCGAACAACAACTTCGTAATAAAGTTAGCCCAGGTATATACACGCACGTCCTGGGCAAAGGGAAAACCTATCTTCCGGATAGGTTATTCCCGTACGCAAATACGAACGCAATTGCGACACGCTTTTCACTGGATCACGCTACGAGTATTTCTAGACATTTTATCTTATTTGTGCAACCAAAGACGGTTTGAAAAACATCGTGGTAGGGTAGTGGAATAACCAGATTTTCATCCTAGGCTTTTGCGCATACAGGCCATTGATTGCCTACCTGCGTTAATTTGAAATACCAAAAAAAAACATTTTTTAAATAATCATAATAATGGGGGGGGGGGTGCTTTATTCCTTTTATTTCCATGTGTACCCTTGTAGGTTTTTACAAATCTCCTTTTCTTTTTTTTTCTCCTCGAGTTCCAATTTTTCAATATTTCCACTTTTCCTTGCTAGCCTTCCATTGGTTCATCTTTTTCTGTCACTTCCTACCCGCACTT
>JAPYZJ010001288.1:0-44256 GCA_030522765.1 Ophioninae sp. B BG-2022a | reverse complement strand
CATTTTGAAGAGAAAATCATAACGAAGAGATTGAGCACAGAGTGGAGTGCCAAATCCTAAAGAAAAAAAAGTTATCGATGATTGAGTGAAAAAACTTTTATTGCCCAAGAATCCAAAAAAATGTTGGATTTTTAATATTTTTTTAAATGGTCGATTTTTATGTAATCTGATCCCCTAAGCACAAATCTACCATTAATTTCCTCCAAAACCCAAAATTTTCATGAAAAAATCGTAAAAAACTTCTGAAAACAGGGTTTTCACGATTTTTTCATGAAAATTTTGGGTTTTGGAGGAAATTAATGGTAGATTCATGCTTAGGAGATCGAATTCCATAAAAATCGATCATTTAAAAAAATATTTAAAATCCAACTTTTTTTTTTAATTTTAGGGCAAAAATGTTTTTTCACTCAATCATCTATAACTTTTTTTCCTTTAGGATTTGGCACTCCACTCTGTGCTCAATCTCTTCGTTATGATTTTCTCTTCAAAATGCTTTTTTAAAAATACAAATCCGATGATTTTTCGATTTTTGGCAGAATTTCAAAGTTGGACCATCGATTTTTGCACATTTTTCCATACATACCCCTTTGCCTCATTTTTTTCGGTTTTTCAAGTGAACTTTCCGGAAAAACTATACGAGATATCGATACAAATCCAACGCCATTATTTAAGTCAGGCAAAAACCTTTTTCAAACACACCAAATAAATCTCTATCGCATAGAAGAAGCCTACTCTACGACCATTTGAAATATCGTGATTTTTCACATTCCGGAAAACTGGCCGGGAAAGTCGAAAAATATTTTTTTCCGTTTTTAAATTCTTCAAAGAATCTATTTAATCAGAAATTTTCCGCTGATTACGAATATACTCGAGTTTTTGCCGAAAGTGCAAAATTAGACTGGGAAAATGCGAAAAACGTTTCTAGAATATTTTTTCGACATTTTGATGTCGAATATATGACTTATTCGGTCATGAATATTACATGGCTTATTATATTTAATATAATATTTATTATTTAATATTTTTATAATACTTCTTATTTATTTCTTATTTAATATTTATTTTATAATATTTTTTGTGTTTGTGTGTGTACAAACACAAACACACACACACTCACTAGTTTCTCGCGTTTATTCATGGGTCTTTCTTCTTACCACGGTTTCGAATCTTCTCCGGCAACGCCGATCTCGCGCTCCATCTCCCACCTATTATATCACCATTGTTGTAGCACCGGTATTCTCTAGATCGTCCCCCGCAAAGTTTTGCTGCACGGCGAACCTTTCGGGTTGCGCAATCGTAATGTAGTATCCCAGTGAATTTCTGGGAGGGAAACGACTATACGGCGTACTTTTGTATTCCCAGTATTCGAGTTCTTGATTGGAAGTTTCTCTATGACGTAATTTAAGAACGTTGGGAAATCGTAGTTTTTAAGGGTGGGATCAGGGTATCCTGATTGGACTGAAATTTTGCATGATTGTTCTTTTTAATGTTTTGAAATAATCCCTGAAACGATTTTTGTTTGGGTTTATAATTTCTCAAAAATTATAGTTTTGGACAAACTATAATTTTTGAGAAATAGTATTTTTGGAAAACTATAATTTTTTTAGAAATTGTATTTCTTCAAAACTATATTTTTTTAGAAATTCTATTTCTCCAAAACTATAATTTTTTAGAAATTCTATTTCTCCAAAACTCTAATTTTGGAGAAATTCAATTTCTTCTAGAATAGAATATTTCTGTTTCTCCAAAATTAGAGTTTTGAAGAAATAGAAATATTCTAGTTTTGGACTATAGTTTTGGAGAAAGAATTTGGAGTTAGATGAATTAAATAGTTTCGGAGAAATAAATTTTTACGATAATTACTGAGTTGTTAATTTCTATGTATAAGACATGCTGTTCGAATATAAATGACAACGTTTAAGGTATATAATTTTATGCACGTCAGTCGCTCGTTACAGGTAATCATGTTGATTTTCCTTCTCTCCACGTCACTCACAACCTTGTCTCTGTCGTTACTCGTAAATAAATTTGTATCTAAGACTGTCCTCGTGTTAGCAAAATTGCTCTAACCTAATCAACGCAAACACAAAAAAAAAGAATTATGATAAAAATGCCATCTCATATTTCATTTTAATGTTTCTTCATACTATAATATTATTTTTAAGTTTCAATAAAAATTAATAATAAAATAAAAATACAATTAATAATGAAAGAAAAATGATAAAAAAATTAATAATATTTCGAACAAATTTTTTTTTAACGCAATGTACTACCTACCTACAGTGTAGAATTTTTTTTTATCCATTGCGAATGATTGATATCGAATTACGAAGAATGATTACGAAAAACATAGATTTTCATATTTGATGATTTTCATGGCAGGATTATCCGTTTTATTTCTAAGGTTGCATTCCATCGGACGATTCCACAAAATTTATCATGTATCCATAGAGCCTATATAAAAATATATATACGCTCGCTTAGTTGATGCTTGGAGTCGCCTGTGACTCGTCTCACAGACTTTTAATGCAGCAATTCTAATTCTAGTTTTATTGTGTTTTTATTGTACACGGTTGCACAGGTATTCGTTTAGCAAGGTTGATGATGGGATTAACATCCGGAACAGCAATTTCTGTGTTTATTATATATAGACATGTAATTCCATCAACTACCGACAGTCCAGCCAATAGAATTCGTTTTGTAGTTAATAGTTCTGCATAATCATTGCCCCAACGATTTCAGTGTTAATTTCATTGGCATTCCGAAAGCTTCATTGATTGTCATCAACAGAGTGACGTCCATTTTCCACCAGTCAATTATTTCAACTATTCATTATTTTATTTTCTTTATTTTTTTTTATAGAAATAATTTTTTTGATCTGAAACCAGAGGCACCAATTATACAAAAAAAAAAATGTTACGATTTTCAAAAAGGACACTTTTATCTTTTGTTCAATTAATTCAAATTTTGCTGATTTTTTTCGTTGATTTATGTTTTTCTAGAAAACATTTTAACTCGATAACTATGTGTAGCTTAAAAACTATAAAATTTGAATATTTAACCTAAAAAGTAAAACGTTCCATATTGTAATAAATCTGTTAATGAATTTTGGCCGAATTTTTTCCAAAAGTATATTTGTGTATGAGTGTGTACACATAAACTCGTTTTATATCAATTTTCCTCATTTTTCTGCATATTAAGTAATTAGTCAATATATAAACAATAAGCGTATATATATATGGGGTGGGGTAGCAGACCCGAACTTCGAATGACCAAAAGGCTCAAAATCCCGATTTTGAATATTCCAAACCTACAAATTTTGTCAATGTTTAGGTTCGTTTGGGTTTGTTTAAAACCAAGAGCTTAAAATCAAACTAACGAACCCAAACAAACCCAAAAAAAGTTACTAAAGCTTTTGCTCTGGCCTTTACGAAATGTGTAGTTTCGGAATTTTAAAAATTCGGAATATCGAGCCTTTTGGTCAATCTAAGTTCGTGTTTCCACCCAACCCCATATATACATATATATATATATATATCTGATCAACTTCGAATGACCAGAATGCTCAAATTCCCAAATTCGAATATTCCAAACCTACAAATTTGGTAAACGTTTAGGTTCGTTTGGGTTTGTTTGGGTTCGTTTAAGTTTGTTTAAAACCAAGAGCTTAAAATCAAACTAACGAAACCAAACAAACCCAAAAAAAAAGTTACTAAAGCTTTTGCTCTGGCCTTTACGAAATGTGTAGTTTCGGAATTTGAAAAATTCGGAATTTCGAGTCTTTTGGTCAATCTAAGTTCGTGTTTCCACCCAACCCCATATATACACATATATATATATATATATATATATATATATATATATATATATATATATACCTCTATCTATACACACATATGTAAACATTTACTCACACATAAAAATTATTTACATATTAACTAATTAATTAACATGCACAAAGAACAGGGAAATTGATATCACGCGAGTTGAGGACGTTCATCGAGGCGCTCGATGACCTTCGTCTTTGTCGACATGCTCGCACGGCAGAAAGAAGCGAAGGTGGGAGGGACGGGTCGGGTGGCAGAGTGATAGGAAGGGGGAGGGGGGGGGGGGGGGGGGGTGGGTGGCTCACGATCGCGGCATCCCTCCAATCGACGTGAGACACTGCTATGCTGGCCGGACACGAGAGCAACCGACGAGTACATTCACCTTTTATCCCAGTAACACGGCGTCGCGGACGCGAACGTGAGCTAGCGCGCTCACCCAAGCTCGCGGATAACTACTATATTTGTACACTCATGCACACAATCATCACACTCTCGTCTACGAATATGTACATATGTATAGTCATTGGTGGGAAGGGAGGGAAAAAAATCAATCAAAACAAACCCAAAGAAACCCAAACAAACCCAAACAAACCCATACAAACCCAAACAAACCCAAACAAACCCCATATGCTCTTGGATTGAATTAGCTCGTGTATGTTTGTATTCACACGTATGTGTGTATATTTGTATGATGGTTTCAGAAAAAGCGTATAGTTTTTACAAAAGAACAGTTATTTAAAAAAAAAAGGGAAATTTCCATAACTTATTGAAAAAAAGGGGCCTTGACCAGAAGGCTCATAATTTCAAATTTGAATATACCGAAAATACAAATTTCGTAAATTTTTGGCTTTGTTTGGATTTGTTTACAATCAAGGTTTTTTAATCAACTTAACGAACCTAAACAAACCCAAACAAAATTTCGTAAACCTTTGCAAGTCGTAAGTCATAGGTGCGAAGGGAGGGAAAACAATCAATCCAAACAGTGCACGAACCTCATCTGATCTTGGATTGAATTAGCGTGTGTATGTTTGCATTCACACGTATGTGTGTATATTTGTATGTGTATGGCACGGTATTGTGTGTTAGACTGATAGCGAATTTTTTAAACGCTTCGTTTGAATACTTTGATAATACGTGTCAGAGCCAATGCGATTTTTTTAGGAATTTTCTGGAACTAGGAAAAGTATAGAAAAATGTTTTTTTTTTGTTTTTAATTTTGGGAAGGGTTGTTTAAAAAATATTTCTGAGGGGTGCTAGCATTTTTTTTACGTGTCAGAGCATATGCGATTTTTTTTAGGAATTTTCTGGAACTAGGAAAAGTATAGAAAATGTTTTTTTTTATTTTTAATTTTGGGAAGGGTTGTTTGAAAAATATTTCTGAGGGTGCGAGCATTTTTTTTTTGAAGCTTTTGAGTTCATTAAGGATGTTCCTGCACCTTAATTACGATAGTATATACAAAGTAAAGGCAAAATCATTAGATACCATTTTTTAAGATAATAGTTTGAAAAATTACGTGAATTTTTTTGAGCGTTATATAATAATGTATACAAAATTTGAAAAGGTTTTAACGTTTGGTAATCGAGATATTCAGTGGTTAAAATTGCAACCTTAATTCGAGGTCGTATAGGAAGTTATGAAAAAGTAAATTTTTTTTCAACAAATATCACGATTTCTAGATTGTCAAAATTTCTCAAATTTTAGTCACAGTTGAGAAGGTTTATACAAATTTTAAACAATTGATCTTTAAATTCGTATAACGCAAGAATATCCTTAAGGGGAGCGTGTTAAATTAAATGATATATAAAATGGGCAAGCAATAACCAATATGTTTCCTTATTTATTTGTTGTTGAAAAAACTTTGATATTTTTTTTCGGTAAATATTTTAGGTAATGGATAATAATGAAATCGTAAAAAGCAGTCGTTTTAGTAATTTCAGATTATTCGTTCGATATATACGTTCCAGTTACTGAGGCTTTAAGAGCGGCGGCGTCAGATTTCCACTGTTGATTCATGCGTAATGTAGCGAAACGGAAAACTAATCGTTTCAGCATCGAACCGTTTCAGCATGAAATTCAGCATTTCATTAAAACCGTCAAAACGACGGTTAATTTATTATAAATATAAATTATAAATTCTAAATATAAAATTTTATATTTATATATATATATATATATAAATTATATATTATATATATAAATATATAGAAAATAAATATATAAATTATAAGTATAAACAGTATGTTTATTATAAATATAAAAGTGAAACGATTAAGATTTATTAATAAAATTATTGTTTTAACAGCGCTTATCAGCTGCTGAGATTCCTGATACTAGAGAAACACTAATGTCCCACTTTTTGATCCCTGCGTGTATCAATTCGTAACATTGATAGCGCAGTTTATGAGACTCGTTCGAATTTCGCAAAATTTCGAATTTTATTATTCCGAAACTAAGATTTTTATAAAGCTCGTCACCAGCGAAACTTGTAGTTTCGGAATAGAAAAAATTCGGAATTTTGAGACTTTTGGTGAATGGAAGTTCGGGATTTTGACCACAGCCCGAAAAATATCGAAGAAACATTTTGACGAATTTCTGCAACGTCAAGCTAATGAAAACACACTTTTAAGATCTTAATACTACAACGTGATCCGGCCCGGATCAGATATCAGGCTAGCCTGAAAATATGTTTGGTTGGAACGACGCGAAAAAAAAAAATACTTTTGCTGCAATTTGATGAAGCAAAAAAAGGAGACAGGAAATTGGGACCGAAGAATTAAGTTTTTTGATATGTAGTTAAAGGACAGTTGCTTCACGGCGTTCATTGAACTACCACATCGATAGACTCGATAGCAGTATTCGGTCTTTTTTCATTAGGAATATAAAGAGATTTTTTTACTAGACGATTGATTTTTGAAAAAAAAAGAATGAGAATGTACATCTTCCGTTCTGTTCAATGGCGAACAACAGCTTTCCATCATTTTTTTTAATTCGAAATACGATCCCTGTAGGAAAAAACTTACGGCAGGACTTTTTCCTGTCCGGACGTTCGACGCATGTTCAAAAGTAAATTGAGTAGGGTGCAGGGAAAAAAGTGGACACAGAGGACGGTTTCGAAAGAAGTGATAAACTATTCACAGGTTGTGCAATTTTTCATTCCTTTTTGCAAATGACCTCTAAAATATTTAAAGATAATTTGATGACCTCTAAATGACCTCTAAAATATTTAAAGATAATTTGATGACCTCTAAATGACCTCTAAAATATTTAAAGATAATTCGATGACCTCTAAATGACCTCTAAAATATTTACAGATAATTTGATGACCTCTAAATGACCTCTAAAATATTCAAAGGTCATTTAATGACCTCTAAAATCTTTAGAGGTCATTTGATGACTTCTAAATGACCTCTAAAATATTTAGAGGTCATTTGATGACCTCTAAATGACCTCTAAAATATTTAGAGGTCATTTGGTAAAATATTTCGATGCATGATGGGTTTTGTCACCTGGTCCCTAACTTTTTGAGTATTTTCGAGTTGTACCTAATTGATGCACGAAATCAAGAACAAATTTGAATCGGACCAAACGCTGAATCAATCATCGAAGGGGTGTTACGCGAAAGCTAAGAGCACTAATTTTCATGGAGTTAATGAATCATCGAGCTACGACAGAACTTTCCTATAAAAGAGAAATCATGAAAACAACATTCGCCTCCAGCGAAAGCTGGTAATGTGGGATAATCACAACGCGGAAAATATTAATGATTACTTATAGATTTAAGGTCGACACACTTCCGACGTTTCGTACAGATAAGAACTTTCGAGGAAGTGAATTCCAGCGAATTGGATATGTCTTGAAAGGTCTAAGAGTAATTACTTCATGTATATCTACGTGTGGTAGGTTGTCGGCTCCGATACGTGTAGTAGGTTCTCGATCATGTAGATTGTCGAGAAAAAAAAGCATGACGTACTGAAGAGTAAACTTTCGTCAAAAACTGCTAAAACAGACAACCCACGGTTTCAGAAAAAGCTTATGGTTTTACAAAAAAAACGTTTGTCTAAAAAAAAAAAGGAAAATTTCCATAACTCGTTGAAAAAGAGAGGGCCTTGACCAGAAGGCTCAAAATTCCAAATTTGAATATACCGAAACTACAAATTCCGTACATTTTTGGCTTTGTTTGGGTTTGTTTAAAATCAAGCTTTTAAAATCAACCTAACGAACCCAAACAAAATTTCGCAAACCTTTACGAAATTTGTCGTTTCGGACTATTAAAATTCAAAATTTGGAGCCTTCTGATCAATCGAAGTTCGGGTTTCCTACTCAACCCCAAAAAAGGAAAAGTTATAAATCACTTCCTGTCGTATATATTCATTCAATTACGAAAAAAATATTAAAACGAGGACTCGAGAACCCAATCCAACCGAAACAAACCCAAACAACAATGACAAGAAAAATCACAATTTTCCCATACGTCACGTCTTTAACCTCTCATTCCTGGATGCGCACGAGGGTCACATTGGTTGTGTAGGATGCTCGCGAGGTTCGCTGCGATCGTGGGCATGCGCACGGGGTTCTCAGTGGGCGTGCGCATGCGCCCGGGGTTCTCAGTGAGTGCGCGCATGCGCACGGGGTTCTCAGTGAGTGCGCGCATGCGCACGGGGTTCTCAGTGAGTGCGCGCATGCGCCCGGGGTTCTCAGTGAGTGCGCGCATGCGCACGGGGTTCTCAGTGAGTGCGCGCATGCGCACGGGGCTGCAGACGGCACGCGCGCATGCGCACGACTCTACATTTCGCTCGCCGGGTGTTTCACACGTATTATAAATCGACCTCAGCGTGTAAAACGTCGAGGGCTTGAGAATCGGTTGCGGAGAGGGGCGTATTGATACAAGCGGGGTGGTTATACGCACGCTTGTATATAGTTTGTGCGAGATCGTCGCTTGTATCCCTCGTCTATCCTACGGCACGCATACACGTATACAGGGTTGGCCGGTCGCGTGGCCGGGGAAATTTTCCGAAAGCTCCTTCCGCGCGATTCCGATGTAGCCATCCCAGTCGTCCAATCGGGAGATGGCTTGGGTCGTACGGGTGGGGGTCGACCAAGAGACTTAAGCGAGGCCACTCGCCGTGAGCTGTCAGAGCTCTGTGGGGCACGGTCACGCGCACAGCAGCTAAACAGTTTCCGGTACATACACGAGTATATATATATTAATATATATATATATATACGTATATATATATTTTTTAATCCACACACAAAAATACACACATATATGTATATCTATATATACATGTATGTATATGTATTTTGGACGTACACTAACAATAAATTTTCGTTCGTATCGCATTCGTAGCTCGATTCGAGTTTCCGCGAAATCCCTTCGAAATTATATCCGTTTTTTTGTTTGGTTCTCACTGACCATAGATCGAAAAGAGTTTTACTGTGTAGGATTCAACGAAAAAAAAAAAAACAAATCAAACGATAAACTAAAAGGGAAGGAACAGAGAACCTGATACCGGAAAACAAGGTACTTTGCAGAGATTGTTTATCTACTCGAAGACCAAAACAAAAAAAAAATCCGACACAATCATTCAGAACAACAAATAACACATTTATACACACGAGATGGCAGTGAAATTGGATCCAACTGGACTCTATTGAGTTATCGATCTTTCGACAGGATCACTGCTGGAAGTTGGTTCCTGGTCGATACAGACGGGCTTGATTATCCACTGAAAAAATCTTTCACACCGATTTACGATCCTGGATATCATCATGGTAGACGGAGATCTCGATCCAACCGGTCTCTACTAAAGTGTACCGTGAAGTTTCCTCGTATGCGTATATATATGTATTTATATATATAAATATATATAAATACATATAAGTATAAATAAATAAATATATATATATATATACCTATATACGTGCACGCATATATATATTTATTTATATATGTATGTATGTATGTATCTGCAAATATATATATACATATATTTGTTACCGTAATTCTTCGGCACTTGATGGTCCAAATCTGCAACATGGCCGTACTCGATCCAACCGGACAGTACTGAAGACTGGCGAGAATCAGTGAATTCTCGAAGACGAGGAAAAGTGAAGGAAGTAACCGAATAAGGAAGGAGACCGGAAGTGGGAGGAAAAAGTTGAGCGATGACGAGTCCTTTTGGTGGTGACGGTATGGCTGATGTCCTCGATCCTACCGGTCAGTATTGAAGACCCAAAAAGAGAGGGGGGTGGGGGCGTCCAGTGAGTAAGGAAAAAACGCGAAGGAGGAAAATTGAAAAAAATCTGGCGGTCGAAGAAAAAATGAAGTGCCCTTGGGGCAAGGGCTGCAAGAGTTACTCACTCGATATTGGTGCTTTTGGTGATTTCGGTTGTTTCGTCGTTCGAAAACGTACACACCACAGGTGTAATGACGAATTCTTCAAATTCAATCATCCCCATCATCCTAACACGATGGAAACCATCAAACATTTAAGTGGCGATTCGATTAAAATCTCATCCAATCGGAGAAGATCACCGTGGAGTATTCACATTCGCAAGGGTAGACATTCGTGTCTAACGAGAACGAGGACGAAACGTAAATCGGCTAATAGTTTTCGGATTCTTCGAGATCAATGAGGAATTCGACGAGAGCACTGAGAGTTCTTGCACTGTCTGCGAATGAGGTGAGAATCGTTTTATTATGTCGTATTATGTGGGTGGAGAGGTTGGGGGGGGATTGTGACGGATAGCGTTGGTTGAGGATCATCGAAATAACAAAATGTGTCTCCACGAAAAATTTACAACTTTTAAAAACTAGATATTTAATAAGATATTTAATAAATAAGATATTTATTAAACAAGATATTTAATTTTAATTGTTACAAGATAATTACAAGATTACAAGATATTTAATTTAATAAGATATTTATTAAACAAGATATTTAATAAATCTTTACTATGAGTCAGATTCTTCAATAAGTACAGTGAAATATTTCGTATATAATTGTAATGTTTTTTTTTAAAGTGATTTTCGAGAAATTGCTTTATTTTTCAAATACTTTGTTTTTAATTTCAGGTATTTGAAAGTCATTTTTAATCGAAAACGAATTAAAGTAAATGAATGTGGAAAGTGATTTTGATTAATATTGAAGTTTTTTTTTTATATTACTTTTTCGTATGTTTTTTTTTTCGTAAATTTAGTTTTCAACACTTGTATGTGAAAATATCTTGAATTTATCATATACCAGAAAAGTACTTGATCGAAAAGTATTGATTTTCATTTTTTAATGCCGAAATTCAAAGTTTACCAACGAAAATTCGTAATTTCAAAATACAATTCGATTAATTTTTGTCGGGTGTTTTTTCAGTTTGTGAAAAATTACAAATTTCTTTGAAAAACGACTATCCAATGGGACAACTATTTAAAAGTAGATTTATGGAGAAAAAAAACTGAATCGTAGTAATTTTTCGATTTTCGTACAAATCTGGCTTTACATAAAAACCGAAAGCTTTTTCTGGAGACTTCTCCTGTTATTTCGGCAGTTTTCAATCTATGCTATTAGTACCTATTACCTGGATATCCGAAAAGCACAGTATTTCGTATTTGGCACCTTAAAATTGTATAAACAAATTTCTCCTTCGTTAGAACTGAATTAGATAAATGTAAACAAAAATGTTAACTCATTCGTTGCAAATTGTTGTAACAAATGATCGCTGATGGTATAATGATGCCAAGTTTATACTACAATAATAATAATAATAACATTAATAATTGATGAATAAATGGTAATAAATGTTTAAACTTGTTTAGTAATAATTATTTATTAATAATGAATAGTTATTAATAGTAAACTATTTATTAATAATGAATACATAATTATTACTAAAAAGTATAAATAATTAAATGCTTCAATAGTAATAATATTGAATTGATAATAATTAGAAAATATATGAGGTTGATTTCATCCGCAAAGGACGAACTACGAAAAGGAAGTTTGAGCACCTATATTGTATAAGCGAACCGTGTAGCAATAATCACAATTACGGAGAAGCTAAACGCTCTCTCTCTCTTTCTAAGTAGCCAACCCCACGGGGGGTCATTGCAGAACGGGCCGTAAGGGATAGGGATTAAAATGAGGCACGGGAAATTCGTCTGCGGATTTTAGAAAGTTATGACGCCGGAGCTTAAATATCCGGCCTTTTTTCATTTGCTTTTTTCATAAATTTTCATAATTTCCAATTTCATTAATAGCACTATGAGTTATAATTTTGTATACAATTTTTCGGAGCGGCACATATGCATTTTCTATGTTCAATTTTTCAGTTCAGTTTTTTATGTTCATTGTCATAATTTTACAAATTTTATGATTTTTTTCATAAATTTTCCTAAGCAGTACTTTACGTAAGAATTTTCTCCGAAGTTTTCGACTTTAAAAGCATCGTTTCGAAAAAGAAGTTTTTGAAATTTCGGACGATTTGTAAGGGCTCCGAAAAAAAAAGAATCGATTTTACGAAATCTCTAACTGCGTATAACCCGTTAATCTTAATTTTCAAGATTTAATATATTTCATAAATATCACAATTTCCATATTTCACATTGCCAAGGTTTATCAATATTTCCTAATCTCTAACAACATAACTGCAAAATTCAACCCATACATCTTATCAACGTTGATCTGAAACCATAATTCGATTATGATCAAGATTCTCCAGGAACTCAAAAACCCAATTCTACCCATACTCCAGGATCTCAAAAACCCAATTCTACCCATACTCCAGTATCTCATCAACCCAATTCTACCAATACTCCAGGATCTCAAAAACCCAATTCTACCCATACACCTACTCATCAACCCTGATCTAAAACCATAATCCCATCATGATCAAGATTCTCAATAACCTAAAAACCCCAAAACTAGCCAAAACTCAATCTTTTTCGAATCTCCTCTCTTCCTGCCACTTGCCAACTGAATCCTCTAATATTTTCCTCATTTCTCGTCCTCCAACAACCAAAAGACCCACAATCCAATCTTTGACAAAAACTGTGTTCGATATCCCCCAACATTTCTGACGGATATCGATACTGTGAGCGAGATCGACAACGATCGAAATTTTCGACAAATCGTTAAATCGGTTGGTAGACATCGTTGGGTACAGCGTGTTCCGAGTAGCGATCGTACGTATGTAAGGGTAAAGAAGAGGCGCTCTCGTAAAGGCGCACGGAATTAGTCTCGGTTCCATGGGAAAGACAAGACCCCGATATGTATGTAGCGGACGATGGTGGTGCTCTCTTCGCGTTACCAGTCACCACACACCGTCGTATCGCCATCCGAAGAAACACAGAGGCAAGAAGTAAGCAAGCAGCAGCAAAAGCGGCAGTAAGAGAGCAAGCAAGCAAACCCCTCCCTCTAGCCCCTTGCCATCGTGCCGTTGGAGTCTCTCCTCACATGGCTGGGTTCATTGACACCAACTTGAGAGTTTTGGGCATTGCTACTATCTCTCTCCTGTCTCTTGGCGCCGTTCTGCTCCTTCCTCTCTTCTTCCCCTTTCATCTTCCCTCCTACCTCACCCACTCCCTTCTTTCTCCCTGTCGAAGTATTCCTCTGTACGTTCCAATGAAGACGAAGAGGACGACAACGATGATGACGACCAAGATCAGGCCACCGTCTCATGTGCTCGTTTGATCTTGTTGTTCAAACTTCCTACTATACTCGTCAATGGTTGAAGCTCTCAAGGCACTCGAATCGTACTTCGAATTAGAACCTTTCGATCCAATCTTATTTTACATGAGTTTGATGTGGTGGAGTATGCGTGAGATTCTATGAGGATTGGTGAGTCTGGAATATCGGATGATGGGTTTTTCTGAGTCGCTGGCAGTTTTATTGAGGATATTGTTTTGTAGATGCTGGAATAGGCGAAGGTTGGGGGTAGAGAATGGGAGGGTTGATTTTGAGGATATCTGTCGGGAAATCATGATTGATGAAACAAAGGTTTTTTATGGATAAAGAAAGTTCGAAAATTATTTGAAATAATGATA
The DNA here is from genome assembly GCA_030522765.1 of Ophioninae sp. B BG-2022a. Classification (NCBI taxonomy): domain Eukaryota; kingdom Metazoa; phylum Arthropoda; class Insecta; order Hymenoptera; family Ichneumonidae; species Ophioninae sp. B BG-2022a. The sequence continues at coordinate 30,389 of JAPYZJ010001288.1, read as the reverse complement.
ATGAAAAATTATAATGATGATTGTTTGTTTGGGTTTGTAAGGTAAAGCAGTCTAAATCGGTTAGGAATGCGTGATTATGCATGGCGAACGATCAGATTTTCTCCTTTGGTTTTCATATTCGAAATAGCGTTTGCGCTAATTTTTGGTGCGATATTCGTGATAAGGAGGTCAAAATACGTTATCATACCAAATTTCAGAGCAATTTCAGGTTTGCGCTTTTCGCAAGTTTTATGAATAAACTCGAGAATATATCATTTGTCATTTTCGAATATTACAATCAACGAATTTAGTCACGTCAATTATAAATAAGGATCAGGTTTGGCCATCTCTCCCAGAGAGGGTGTGATTGCTATAAGACTTGTAGGGAGATAGCCAGTACTCTTTTTTTTTCTTCGTGTCTTTTTACGTTTGATCATTTTCTGCTTTTTAGACGACTCTTCTCCTTTCACATTTTCATTTTCTTTTATATTTCGTTTTTTCAATACAATTTTCTGACACCGAAAGAATCTGCTTGGCACATTTGCAAATTTAGTTTTTACTTACTTCAACGTTTACGAATTTTTCACTTATTTTTTTTGTTTTTTCTTTTAATTGAAAATTATATCTTTTAATTAAAAAAAATAGAATATCATCTTTTTTTAATTGACAAACATTTAATAAAATCTTTTTTAATTGAAAAAAATATACTATAATCTTTTTTTAATTGAAAAAAATATACTATAATCTTTTTTTAATTGGAAAAAATATACTATAATCTTTTTTTAATTGAAAAAAATATAATATAATCTTTTAATTGAACAAAAAGTTACTGACACTTGTCCTAACCTAAATTTCACGATCTATATCTATGGTAGATTAATTCGTAGGGTGTCTTTAGGAATCCCAGAATTCATTACCAAATCTCAGTTGGACAATCCATTCTTCGATATTACTTATTTTTCAATCAACTCCCTAATTACCAATTACCACCATATAATTGAAAATTCGATTTTGATTTTTCGCACGATGAACGTGTGTTCAGATAAAATGAAAAATCTTTGGGTTTGTTTGGGTCAATTGATGGCACAAAAAATCTTTGGTTCTCGTTCCAAGTGTTCCAACCGCAGGGGTGCCAAGTGGGTACACTCCCATGTGTTCGTATGTAAAGTTCTGTTTATCCTATCTCTGGTATCCAACTTGCCGAGAGAAAAAAGCCAGGTGAGAAAACGAGAGGAGTGGGGAGGGTGGGATTGCAGCATGACCTAGGACAACATACCACGCGATCTGCATGCCAATCGTCTATCCCGCTTTTCTTTTCATTCCCTCTCTTTATTCATCTCGAGATTGTGCTGCTGGCCCTCACACTCTGACACGAGTACCATATAGAGGAACGATTAGTGGCTCTGATATCAGAATATCACAGTTATAAAAATATTCTAATCTATACATCAGTATAGTTTAGAATATTTTTGTAAATAGTAAAAAAAATAATACGATCTTGTTATTTAACAATCAAGGAGCATTTTTAATTAAAAAAAACCCAAAGAAACTCTTTGACTTTGCAAAAAAACATAAAAAATGTTTTCTAGCTTGCTACCGAATATTACATTTTTTACTCTTAAAAAAAAAATAATAAAACGATCTTGCTACTTAAAAATCAAGGAGAATTTTTAATTTAACAAAACCCAAACAAACTCTTTGACTTTGCAAAAAAACAAAAAAAAATTTTCCTAGCTCGCTCCCGAATATTACATTTTTTCCTCTTTCTCTGTGCCTTCCCTCATTTCTCTTACTTCCGTTTTCTCCCCCCACCTTTTCGGCTTTCCGGCCACGGAGCGAGTGTAATCAAAAAATATCGAAGATAAATTTTTTCCGAACAAAATCACCATTAGGCCAATTAGGTTTTAACAATTAGATAATTAAAACATATTTCCATAGACTTTAAACTATTAATAACCAAAGTAAACCGAAAATCGTTTCTACGTTACTGGTCCACTGATTGCAAATTTCAGATTGTATAAATGTTGGCAAACATGACAAAATAATTATTATGGTCAATCGTTGACAATCGATCACGTTGGTTCGGAGCTGTACTCTGACTAGTCATCCATTGGCGACAGCTCGAAAAAAAAAAAGATAACGTTATAATATTATTATTGATGAATATAAATATAAATATTTTAATAATAGAAATAATAATAATATGAAAAATATATAACAAAATATTTAATAATAATAATAAAAATAATATGAAAAATATATAATAAAATATTTAATAATAATAATAATAAAAATAATATGAAAAATATATAATAAAATATTTAATAATCATAATAATAATAATAAAAATAATATGAAAATATCATATATATTATTAGACATCGTAGGCTAAAAAAGGTATCTATACGTATTTATGAACGTAGGATACATGATATATGTAGTAGCAGGCAGGTTTTCGCCCGGTGTATGGTCGAAACGCCTCTCTCGTCTTGTATCCCGCATACCAACAGCGAATTACAGATTTGAATTCATTACTGGACGCTCCCGAGTGAATTGGACAGGAAGATAGAGCGGCATATAACTACCCGCATATCTATTGATTTTCAACGCGTATATCGATCCGTGAAAAAGTTGCTTCGATAGACACTCAAATTCAATTGACTCTCCCTAGTAGCTGTGGGTGCGTACCTCTGCTAGTAACTTTGCAGTGAAAAAAAGGACTTTTTTTTACAAGTCCTTTCGTACTTTTATATTTAACTATTTATTTATTTTTTATTTTTTTTAATCTATTTTTTTCATTTTTATGATTAAATTTTTCGTGTCATTGATCTCAAAGTTTCATTTTTTTCAATTTTACATTTTTTTTTCAACTTTTCAATTTTGGATAACTTTTGAATTACTGAGAACAGCCGAAACGTGGATACATTTTTGAAAAAGCAATATGACCACGAACTTCACATTTCCTTTTCGACCACTCGGCTCGGTCACCCGTTATATATCCTTTGAAGACAATATAAACGGTGAAAGTGTTGAAAGCGGTGAAAGCGGTGAAATTCCACGTTTTGGACCAGCGATCTAGTAATTTAACAGGGGAGAGCTGCCAAGATGAAAACAAAACTAGCATGCTTTGTAAAGTATACGATTGATAGAGGAACAAATGTTTTCTCTCAATCTTCAATAGATAAACAATTTCAAAATCATTCTCAGAAACTTTAATAATTGGATGAATAAATGACCATTCACTTTAATAAACTTATGCTTAAATTAATATCGACAAAATTAATTTAAAAAAAATGAATATGGATAAACTTTATCATTTTGGTATTAATATTTTAAAAAATATTAATACGAATGAATGTTTCAAAATTAATTTAAAACAAAATTAAAGCAATTTTCATATCAAGGTTCTCTACTAAAATTAATAATAAACAATAACATCTTATGGCTATTATTATTCTAGACAAAATGATAAAAACAATAATTTAAAACCAATACAAAGCTTTACCTTGCTATAAATTATAAATTGCAATAAAAAATGCATTATATTTGTATATAAATCAAGTTAATTATTATCATAAAGAAAATTGTAAAACCAAAATTAAAAAAAAAAAAGAAACGCGACATTGAAATGATACGTTGTGAATAAAAATATAATAAATGATAAATTATATAAAAATGACTATAATAAATAAATAAATAATTATCAAACCTGCTGATGCAGTGTTTATAAATTGTCTACTACTTCTACCAATAAAAAAAAAGAATTTTTCAATATCTGTAACGATAATAATATGAAATAAGAATAAATGAGTTGGCTCGAGTCGTAATCGAGGATTTTTGGAGGTCGATGGCACTCCTAGTGCTTTTTCTCACAGCAACGAGATTTTCTTTGGGAGTGCTATTTTGGAACTGTTGAAAAAAAAAAAAAAGAAATGTATTACACCACACATTGGGATACGTGAACGCCCACGCGTACGCACACGCATTTACAGAGGCTCACAGCGGGTTTTAGACCCCTCTAGAATCACTCATGTTAAGACTGAAGCTCACTCAGAAGGTTCGAGGTTCATTGACCCCGTTCGTCTAGCAGAGCTCGCCGACTCTCGCGGTCCTGTATATACCCGAGAGCCACCGTACAGTGTCTCACTTTGTCTTCCTCCTCCTCCTCCTCCTTCTCTTTTTCTTTTTTTGGTCTTCTTCTCCGTCTGCGCGTTCACGAACCCGCGGATTCGAGTATACGACTAGGAGCTCCGGAACGATGGAAAAAGGAGAAAAAAGAGAGAGAGAGAGAGAGAAGGTTCGATTTAATTTTTTTTAACGTTGTGGTATTTTTGCAAATTGATCATTTTTTTAGTATTCGACTCTGGCCACTAGAAGCGCTAGTTATATCCATACAAAGCTAATCCGCACGGTCAGGTATATACAGGGTGACCGGTAATGTCGATCTATTTTTTTCAAGGGTCATTCTAGAGTTCACTTGAGTCAAATTAATTCACTTGAATTTAATTAATTATTAAAATTTAGTAGTTACTGAGTTATCGTTTTAACATTTTTTAGACATTTTTAGATCTGTCACTAAAAATAAATAATTATTTAAAAATATGATTCATTTTGAATATTGATTTGATAGATTTTTAAAGCTGACAAATGTATTATGACATTTAAATAAATACATGCCCGAAATTTGTTTCTTTAGAGAATTTAGAGATTTTTTTTAGAACAAATAAACAGAAGTAAATACAGATAACAAAAAATTTGTACAACTCGATTTAACGTAATTTAACGTATAGTTTCATTTCAATGTACATCTGGATGTATAATGTAAAAATAATTTTAAACAATACGAAATTCATTTTTATGTTTAAACATGTTTTAGAAAGTCACAAAATTTGATGAATTGGTGAAGTCACATATCAATTTTAATTTCATAAATAATTTATAACGATCGAATATTTCTTTATTTGGGCTCAGAAGTATATTTGCTACTTTCTTCGCCTTCGACATGAGTCATTAAATTTATTAACAAGATTATCCGGAAGTAACGTAAATCAGATAAATTCATATGTCACTTATATACTATTGACTCGAAACGCTTAGCTGCCGGAATAGCGTTGAACGAGGTATCGAGTCTCCCCTTCAACGAAAGGTTAATCGATCGGCTATTTTTCCCGCGGCATGCTCTATAGTCTGCTCGTCAATGATGAAATTCAGCAAGAGCTTTCCGCTATCGTCATCGATTCATAAGTCACCTGGCATCGTTATTATGCCAAAAGAAAAAAACATTGACATCCTCGTCGATTTAGTAGTGATTAGTCGTGATCAGTAATATTAGTAGATTAGTGATAACTAATTGAATCATATAATCAGTAATCTGAGATAATCGGTAATTTACTAATATTACTTTAATCAGTAATCAACTGAGATAACTATAATCAGTAATTTATTAATATCACTCTAATCAGTAATCAACTGGGATAACTATACTCAGTAATTCACTAAGATTACTCTAATGAATAATCTACTGAGATAACTATAATCAGTAATTTACTACGATTACTTTAATCAGTAATCTAGTGAGATAACTATAATCAGTAATTTACTAATATTACTCTAATCAGGAATCAACTGAGATAACTATAATCAGTAATTTACTAATATTACTCTAATCAGTAATCAACTAAGATAACTATAATCAGTAATTTACTAAGATTACTCTAATCAGTAATCTACTGAGATAACTATAATCAGTAATTTACTAATATTACTCTAATCAGTAATCAACTGAGATAACTACAATCAGTCATTTACTAATATTATTCTATCAGTAATTTACTGAGAGAACTATAATTAGAAATTTACTAATATTACTCTAATCAGCATTCAACTAAGATAACTATAATCAGTCATTTACTAATATTATTCTAATCAGTAATTTACTGAGACAACTATAATTAGAAATGTACTAATATTACTCTAATCAGTAATCAACTAAGATAACTATAATCACTCATTTACTAATATTATTCTAATCAGTAATTTACTGAGACAACTATAATTAGAAATTTACTAATATTACTCTAATCAGTAATCAACTAAGATAACTATAATCAGTCATTTACTAACATTATTCTAATCAGTAATTTACTGAGACAACTATAATTAGAAATTTACTAATATTACTCTAATCAGTAATCTACTCAGATAACTATAATCAGTAATTTACTAATATTACTCTAATCGGTAGTATACTCAGATAACTATAATCAGTAATTTTATCAGACTCCTGTAATCTAGAATCTCAGTAGATTCCTCTAATCTACTAAGTGTTATACATACGTGTTCTATCAATATTTCACTGATAAAAGTTGCACTGATTTCGTTATACAATCTCAAATAGTACATATTTTACTCGCTCGAAAAAAAATGACGTTTCACGTAACGAAGGAATGCCCGCTAGGATTCGAGTCAGTTTTTGAGTATGGAGGTTTCACAACGTAAAAAATATACGATTCAATCGTATTTAGGGATTTGATTAATCGAGTCATTCAATAAAATCATGTAACGAGGTGTTTTTTCGAATGTAAATAAATAAGGAGTGTGTAACAATAGTGGCCAGACGACGAGTTATAAAAAAAATGAAATTTCGACACCCTTGACGAAGCAGTGTGTTTGCACAGTAGGATGGCCTTTATAATAATAGGACAGCATGGAAGAGAGAGAGGAAGGTGCGAGAGAAGTCAGCTATCTTTCTAGCTCGCGTATTAAAAACCATCTCGGAATATCTCTCGTATATCGACGAGGATATATACGTAGGTAGTTCGATGTGCAGCACATTGAAGGTCCCAGCCGGTGCAGAGCATAATGCCAACCAGTGGCATTTACATCGAGCATAGTACACGACGAGGACTCGCCGTTGTAAGACGGTCACTCCGCTAGAGCTTCTCTTGCCGCATACTAGCCTTAAAAAAAAAAGCACCTTTGCTTATAGATTCCTCGCGAGAGAGACCTCGGAAAAACGATGTACCATAAAGTCGCGAATATACTGAGCAGTCACGCGCACGTGCGCTTATAATTTTTTTTATATTTTTATTCAACGTAACCTCACTAATTTTCGAAACGAAAAATTTTCGAACATTTTCTCGTAGATGGTTAAGGTTTTCTAAAAATAAATTTTAGAAAAAAAATTAGCATCAAGTTTTGTATAATTGATAGATGCAAAGATTGGTGATTTTATTTTTATTAGTTTTTGAAAAAATGGTTACTTTGAAAATTCTTGCTGTCTCGGACTCTCACGTCGTTCAGCTGTATCGACTCTGCGAAATTATGGGATTGAAGAATCGTTGGAACGCAACGAACCTTTTTTTTTAAACTCGTTATTTTTTATATTATTTTATCGTTATTAATAGATAATTAAATTGTTTATTAGTTATGAGTTTATATCGTTGACTTAATTGTCATTAAAATGAGTATTTATTGTTTACGTTAAAATCACATTTACTATTTTATAAATTGATTGGCAATAGCGATGATGCAATTCTTTTTTTCGAAACCCAGTCGAATCAATCTGTTGATCCTACATTTTGATAACAAAATATTTTCAGATTTTTCAGCTTTTTTTTTTCTTTGCAAGCTTTAAGGTTTACAAAAGCTGTTTTCCTATAAACGAACGTAAATATTCATGTTTATAACTATTAAATTATTAAATGAAAAATTCGAAAATAGGCAAATATTGTTGCACGAAGAATAAACATTCGTCAAATTTCCAAGAATTTTGGTGAATTTTTAATACTCAACAAATTTTGTGATTTTTTAATACCCACCAATTTTTGTGATTTTTTAATACTCACCAACTTTTGTGATTTTTTAATACCCACCAATTTTTGTGATTTTTTTAATATCCACCAAATTTTGTGATTTTTTAATACCCACCAGTTTTTGTGATTTTTTAATACCCACCAATTTTTGTGATTTTTTAATTACCCATTAATAGGGATTTTCAACGAATTAACTAATCCCATTATCAACACTCTGTTATCACAAAGACACAGATTTTCGAGCCTAAAAATCTGTAATAAATTCCGTTATTGCTTAGACGATTAAAAATTACGGGAAAGAGGCGAGAATCGATTAATGACTCAGCACATCACACTTATCCGTGAAACCTTTCATCCTGCATTGGGTTTATCGTTGATTGTCCGATAGTTCCGTAATGTTTGTTGATGTGTGTGAGCACGAATACAAACACGCAAATGGACATTTATATACCAGTGACCTCCGCTGCCTCTTGCCTGTTGAACAACTTTTGCATGATCTGCAGAAATACTTTCATTGTTTGCCGCTCAAATTGAAGAAAGAAAAAGAAGAAAAAAAAAGAAGAAAAAAAAAAAGAAGAGAAAAATAAACTCCTCAATAAAAAGAAAAAGCACAGGATCGACGCGACACGACTGAGGGTCCCGATCGTTGAGAAAAGCTACGTAATAAGAATCTATCGAGGTCTCGCAATCATCGTGATTGGTCGATTCGGTGAAATCTTTGTTCAAGAGGCGAAATCGTCGATCGGCTAATGTCTTGACGCCGCGAGCGCGAATAAGTCTCAAAGCGTTGAAGAAAATCTATGTCATCCTTGAAGGACAACGGGAATTCACATGCACTCGTACATGTACAAAGAAATAGCGATTCGAATCATTTGAACATCCTGGATGATAAAAGCAATCATTGTTGATAAGATATTTTGAGAATTGCACTTTGTTCCAAAAATTTGGGAGGTGTGACGATTTTTCAAAATTTGGTATTCTTGAAGGGTTAAATACTCGAGGAATTACTTTGAGGCTATTGGAGATCGCTGATGGTCATCAAGGGAGAAAATGTTTTTCCTAAAGTCAAATTACTCTAATCGCTGGAAACTGAAAAAATCCAAACGAAAACGAATTTTAATAATCTTGGGAAGAGTGCCAATTAGTAAAAATATATTGCCACCAAATAAACTTTTTCACTATTGGTAAAAATATTTCTCAGTTGACAAACCTTAGGAATATTTAGAGTTTTTATTTGCTTAATAAAAAAATAATGTTTTTTTTACTGGGTAAGTAAAATACTCTATGAATGTTCGGGTTTGTTACTATTTTTAGAAAATTTATTCTTATTGTCCAGCGAAAACTCTAGGAACATGTAGTCTTTTTATTAAGTGAAAAGTAAAATATGTAGGCGAGCTATTAAAAATTCTAGATTTTTTTAGGAGGCAAGAACTCTAGGAATATTTGTGTTTGGGTTTGTTAATAAACTTAGAAAATCCACTTAATACAATAAAAATAATTATATACAAACTCTAGGGATATTTGGGTTTGGGTTTGTTTGGGTTTACAAACTACAAGCTTTGAACCTCTAATTTAGCTAGTAAAAAAACCTAGATAAAATTATTGTTAATTATTCGAACTCTACGATTTTTTAAATTAAACAAATCGTTAAATTATAATTATACGAAATTGTTTTTACTCAAAAAGCTAGATAATTGAGAATACCCCCCAATCGTTGATCCAATTCAAACGAAAACAAAAAAATGTTTCCTAAAGTAAAGCTATGCAAGCCAAGTTTTGCATATGAGGAAAAGTCATTACTACCAGTTTCATCTACTGTTTTGACTTGAAGAACCAAGTGGTCCAGGATATCGTCATTGGTTGATGATGAACGAATACATTCCTTTTTTTTACTGCGAAGCAATTCCATGCTAGATATGAGAGGAAAGGAAAGTCGTGCCGTTATTAAATTTGAAAAGGGAGGACGATCTTTCTGTGCAATGACACTGTCGTTGGAGGCGTCGGTGCGATCGCCGGTGAGCGGATCGCCTTGACTGGAAAATCACGTGGTCCCACGTACACTCGCGGGAAATGACTCGTTATATAAACTAATGATTAGTCCCGAGTACTGTTTATAATACCGTGCTTCAACGCTCGTATATAATCCTGGTTTATACAGGGTGGGCCATTCAACGTGACCACTTGAAATATCGTCGCTTTCAAAATGATGAAAAAAAATATTAGGTGACAATTCGATTGATTAAGAAGAGCTGATAATGCTGAAAAATAATTTTTAAATAATTTCAAGATGTTAATATCATATGTCGTTGGATTCGTTCGAATATCAGCTTAATATCACGTCTTAATAATAAAAAAATCTTTTTTCATATGAACAACCATTGACGACCTTGAGGACTCAAAAACCATGAGTTTGAGAAAAAATAACATTTTCACCACTTTAACAGCTTTTCGAAAGCAAACTAATGACTTACTGACATTTTTTCGTCACTTCAGCTTCGACTTTGAGACTTTTCAGTGGTTCGAATAGGACAACATTTTTCTTCGATATTTTTTTATGAAACTCGAAAAATGAGGGGAGGTAGTGAGGGGACGTTGAAACCTGAAAAGGGTATACGAAGGAAGAATAAAATATATGATTGTTGATTGGCAGAAGAGGGTAATTGGATTTTGTACCTGCATTATTATTGTGAAAGAGAATATTACATTGTTGCCTGTCTTAAGGGGTCGTATCGAATCAGAATAATTGTATTCTCCCTTATAGTCGAAACGAACGAATGAAAAGTACTCTCAATCAATACAACTGCAACACTAACGACAAAACAGAAATGAAAAACCCGTTTTGTATTATCATAATCAATCGGTTTGTCATTGGATCTCCATTTATCAGCAATTACAAATGTGTATGGAAATGAGGCACCTATATTAATCCGTCTATGACTTTTCATGAGTATAGATCGATCTTTTTTTTTCTCCGTGCGTTATTTTATCTCGGTTGTGAATTCCTTCGAATATTCGTATTATTTATTAAACAGTAAGGTTGCTTTAAAAAATTGGAAGCTTTTTGAAAGAATTGCTTTTTTAGCAATTAACGAAAAAACAAATTATTTTTGTAGTAAATATTGTTAGTTGAAATATTTCGTTTAATGACTCGAACTCTTTCGACTACTGCTCCTCAACCTAAAATATTATATTTTCTAATACTTCGTAAAAAAAATTCGTTTCTAATTAATTTTTTTCTAAACTAAAATTTACTTTTTCCTTTTTTTATATTTGTTAAATATCTTTTTAAATTTTTTAGACTTTTTAGATTTACTTTTCTGCTAAATATTTGAAGTGTAAATATTTTTTTCGAAGACAAACTTTTGGACTACTGTTTTTAAACAATTTTTATCTTTCCACTAAATTTCACTCCCGTTCGATAAAGCTTACTCAAACATAATATTTCAGCTGGTATTTGATATTGTCCCAACTTATCATATCCAAAAATCAATATTCACAAACGTTCGAAGTTTGAGAAGAAAATCGAAACCGATGTGGGACAAAAATTGAGGATATCAATCATGAAAAAAAAAGATGATGAAAAAAGAGCTGCTAAAGTACTAGAAATTGCTGAACATACGTAATAATTATTTGGATAAGCCCTTTATATAAGAAATTTGAAAAATTTGCAAAACCTCAGGACATCGAGTCTTTGCCACCCTATGTACACATACATACATAAATACACACACACACACATATATATATATATATATACATATATATGTAGTCTAGAATAGGCAGAAGAAATCGAAGATGATAAAAGCCCGAATGGATCGAACTCGGTGAAAGAGTAAAACATGTATGTTGGATACAGTGTATGTATGTATACATCAGGTAGGTCGGCGTGAAAGTGGGTCAGAGCCGAGAGCAACCTACGAGAAAGAGAGAAAAAAAAAAAGGTAAGAGAAGGCGAGAGAAAGATAGAGAGAAGCCGGGTTGAGGTAGTACTGCACATACACACACACGTTGTATATGTGTCGTAAGTGTATGGCGGGAATACCAAGTTCAGGGGCAATATAACTCTATACATACAACCGGGCTTATGGTGGGTCGAGTTCAGAGAGATGAGAGACTGCTCCAGCACTTTTATTTTGCGTCACGATTTTTTTCTCCCTTCCCTAACCTATGACTCTTTCTTCGTGTCATTATCCAGATTAATTACGATTTAACGACTAGCCATCGTTAATTTTGCCACGAGTCTAATATTTACTCTAAAATTTAGTCGAACAAGGGAATCAATAATTGAAGATAAAAATCCAGGGATACGACGAAATCAAGCTTTTCATCGATTCGCAACAGTCATCGAAATGACAATTTAAAAATCATACTTTTTTGAGAAAATCGATTATTTAAACCGTTTTGGCGAAATTGGGAAGCAATCTTAAACAATGCAAAAATGATGGATATGTCTATGACAAAAAATAATATTGTATTTCCAGGTGCCATGAATTTACGTGTTCTTATAAAAAAAAATAAAATTGTAATAACAAACATTAATTTTAAGAAACGAACTTTTGGATTGATTATTTTGCCACATTTCTGTAAAATTCTGTATACTTGATTAGTTAAAAATAAATAGTTAGATTGTTGTATAGTATACACACAATGGATATTCGATTTGCTGAATTAATATTTCAGCTAGCCTAGAAATATTATTTGGACTCGTTTGGGTTTAACTGTTAAAAATAATTAAAGTAATTATCGTTGGATTGCACATACCCAATGCATATTTGTCTTTACTAAATATATTCTTTAACCTCCTGAGAACCCCAACTTTTTTTTTCAGGAATTTAAATAAAAACGATCAGCATCGACTAAATGGGTTATAAAATGTTCTAAAAAAAAATAGAAAAAAAACTATGTTGTAAATATACTGCAGATTCACTCAGGAGGTTGAATAAAAACTATCAGCATCGACTAAATGGGTTATAAAATGTTCTAAAAAAAATAGAAAAAAATCAGGAGGTTAAATAGCTCAGGAATTTGATTTTTAACATTTCCCTAAATCGGTTTAGGGATTCGATCGAATCGTTTGATTACTTGGTGGAAATTAATAATTTATAAATTAAAAAAAAAATTATTAATTTATAAAAATCCTATAAAAAATTCATTAATTGATAAAACTCCTGTTTTTTTTTGTCATCATATGCCTGCGACATATACATGCGGGATTTAATTCACGGCCAGTGCCACGAGAATACGGCTAGACTGAGCGATGAGTGGAGAGGGGAACGGGCCTGAGTTAGACCTCGAACACACCTTCGTACATACTTGTCTCTCCTGTTGCACGGCTCATTCACACCCGGACGTTGCACATTTAACTCGTGTTCGCCCGTCTTATAGATGCAATCGGTACGAGGCGCACATGACATAACGAAAGCAATTAAAAAAAAAGTTTTTTTTTTGTCTCCTACGCTTTAACCCTTTCAATACGGTGAAAAGACAGTCCGAGTCCAATGAGAGATCGCTTCGATCTGTTCGAAGCGATTATTAAATAAAATAACTTTTATGCCTAAAAGGACTTATGCCTGGAAGGTTTTTGAGACCCATAGCAGCAATTAACAATTCCATAAAGCACCATCAACAAAAATGATTTAATAAGATTTTTCGAAATTTCTAGGATTTCTAGGATTTTCTGTCCTAAATGATTTTCAGGATGATTTCCTGTCCTAAATGATTTTCAATGCTCGAACGAGTCCCACTGTTCGGATATTAGTTGGTATGTTTAGCTATATTAGCAATATACATGAAAAGTAACGAAATTAATAAATAATAATAGTAATAATAATAATAATAATAATAATAATAATAAATAACAATAATAACGTGTCCAAACATTGATACACGAAAGTACAAATTTCCTGAAGGTCATGCCAGTAAAAGCACGAAATTTGTTTGGTTTTGTTTGGGTTCGTTAGTTTGATTTTAAACCCTTGATTTCAAACAAACCCAAACAAACCCAAACAAATTTCGTGCCTTTGCTGGCATGACCTTTAAGAAATTTGTACTTTCGAAATTCGTTTGGGTTTGTTTGGGTTCGTTAGTTTGATTTTAAACCCTAGATTTCAAACGACCCAAACAAATTTCGTGCTGTTGCTGGCACGACCTTTAGGAAATTTGTACTTTCAAAATTTGTTTGGTTTCGTTTGGGTTCGTTAGTTTGATTTTAAACCCTTGATTTCAAACAAACCCAAACAAACCCAAAAATTTACAAAATTTGTAGTTTCGGAATATTTAAATTCTGGATTTTGAGCTTTCTGGTCATTCGAAGTTCGGGTTTCCTATCGCATCCCGTCCCTTCCGGTGGTAAAGGGTTAAAGACTGTCATTTTTGCTAGTGATTTTTTATGAGTGCTTTTTTTTATGAGTGCTTTGCTATGAGTTTTTAAGCCCTTCGTCGCTGAAATCATAATGGCTGTAGTCGGCGATCGATTCGTCGGCGACACTGCGTAAACGATCCTATACGTTGCGAGAAACCGGTCGTTGCGTCCCACACCCCCCCCCCCTCCCCCTCTTCTCATTTCACGTTTCGACGCTTCTATCAGCCAATATTTCGGGTGAAAGAAACGGAGAGAGAGAAAGAGATCGATAGCCGAAAATGAGAGATTAGTAGGCATGACATAGTAACTTGGCAAGTGAGAGGGGCGAGGGGGGGAAGTGGACAGGATTTCGAATTTTGGCCTGAGCGGTTATTTTTAACTCGACGAGTAACAGAATTACATCTTCGGCTCGTATTTCCAGGTGAATGTTCATCGCTGTGCAAAAGAGCCTCGAGCAAGATCCTCTTTTTGTCTCGTACGGAAAGATATAAAAAACAGAGCCAGAAGAAGAGAGAGAGAGAGAGAGAGAGCTTGTAGGAAAAAAAGAAGAACTTTACGTTTTCGTATGCCTGATTATTTTATATTGAACTTGGCCTAGAATAATCATGATGAAAGTGGAAGTGTGCTTATTCCTGTCGTCTTCCAACTCGTATCGAGTTTGATATGTACTATTCAACAAGAGTGGTTGGAGCATTCTGCAATTGGATATTCAATTTATTCTTGTTTGATATGTGTACACATTTCATTTTTTTTTATAAACGGAAATTTGTTGGAACGACAGTTACGTCAATACAAATATCGACTAATCTCTGGGTTGCTTTATGTATTTTTCGAATGTTTCGAATTATTCGAATTATTCCAATGTTTCGAATTATTCGAATTATTCCAATGTTTCGAATTATTCGAATTATTCCAATGTTTCGAATTATTCGTATTATTCCAATGTTTCGAATTATTCGAATTATTCCAATGTTTCGAATTATTCGAATTATTCCAATGTTTCGAATTATTCGATGTATTCCAATGTTTCGAATTATTAAAATATTCGAATATTCGAATTATCCAAATATTCGAATATTCGAATTATCCAAATATTCGAATGTTCGAATTATCCAAATATTCGAATGTTCGAATTATCCAAATATTCGAATGTTCGAATTATTCAAATATTCGAATGTTCGAATTATTCAAATATTCGAATGTTCGAATTATTCAAATATTCGAATGTGTTCGATTATTTTCGAATAATAGTAGTAAATTTGAAGGTGTATACAAGTTCTTTTTTGTAATTTCTCATGCTCGTTATCATACAATATTATATTGTTATTTAGCCTGCAGATCATTAAATGAGAATTCTAAATAATTTGTTTAATCCTCCTGCCTCCAAACCAACAAATAAAGGATTGAAAATAATAAGGTTCTCTTGTACAAATATTTGCACAATTCCCTAAGTTCGAAAGAACCAACAAAAATTGCCAAAAAAAAAATCATTTTCGTTACATTCAAATGATGCAAAATTGAACGTAATTTTTTTTTGTAATTTTTTGTAAGATCGTTAGGTTGAACAAATTCGTCTGCCAGGCTGATAGACATTGGTATTATGGATAAAGAAGAAATTTGCATATTTTTGTCTTCCATTGCAGACACGTAGTTATTATTTTACTTTCGCATTGTTATAGATTTACCCTTCGTTAACTAATGTCTAAGATACACAGTGGCACTTAAAGTATTCAATTGGCGGTGAAATGTCCCCGAGGACACCAGCAGATAGGCGAGAGAGCAGCAACAGTGTAGCCAGGGCGTGGTTTCCTAGTCGGTGTTTTTTGCCTGGCTAGAATGCACCAGGTGGCCTTCACCAAGATCAGGATAGTTCGATCTTAGAGCTCCAATCCCATCCACGAACCACTAGCTACCTCTCTACCGTTTCATCGTCTTTGCTTCTTGTCTGCAAAGATTTTTCTCCTCGGCTTGCATTCTCTCTTTTGCTCTGCTCCACTGATCTCCCGTTCGGTTTCTTCCTAGCTCCTTTAGTAGGCAGGGCAATGTGCAGGGGAAAAGCTAGCGGTGTATAAACCACTTTACCAGCGCGGTGCTTGTCCAGAACTCTCGTGGTAGGCAATAGAAAAAAAACTGGGAAAAAGTGAGAGAGAGAGAGAGAGAGAGAGAGACCTGTGTTGACTTACCTAGTCATTTCCGGATTCTCATAGTCAATTCACTAATTTTCAGGACCCTCATTGGACAGCAGAATTATTCTTGATGCAATTAGGGAATATAGTGTAATACAAAATATTCTAGTTTCCTAAATTCACTGAATTCAGGGACTCGTCGTATTGGAATTATTAATTTCACGTTTTGTAATGAATAATTATTATAATTTGCCAAAATTATCAATTAAGTATATATATTTAAATATCAAATGATAAATTCAAGTATTTTAATAGAATTTATAAAATAAAAATTATATTGTAATTCATTGAATTATAATTGTCTACTTATCATTTTTACAATATTAAATTAATCAAGCAAATTAAAATTCAATTTATCTTAGATAATTAATACTTTCGTATTTTCACAAACACTATCAGTATGCATTAATATTGTTATTTTTCACTCTCAAATTTACCTATCAGTGTCCCCCCTAAAACAATATTTCTGATGCCTTTTTTTTTGCATTTTCTCGTTACAGATGCTGACAACCAGAAACGTTTACTGCCCACATACGGCGAGCGTCGACATTCATACGGATTTTTTTTCTTCACCTTTGAGTGTCTCTCTCCCCACCCCTCACTGCGTTTCACTCGCTGCCTCGCCAAATCTTCAAATCGTCCATTGCTCTGAAGCGGATGGAAAAAAAGTGCCTGACGAGTCACGAGCGAGTTATCATCGGAAAGAGGGAGAAAAACTGACCTATCTTCACTGCCATTGAAGTCGTCCGGCACCATCCTAGTCGCAAATTTTTTTTCTTTGACATCGCACTCCGTTGAATGGCCATTCGAAAAAGAAAAACAAACAAACAAACGACAAACACATTTTTTTTATCGAAAAAAAAAAACGATTGGCTCGTTTTGCAACAAAACATAAATATAGTTGGAAACGTGTAACAAAAATATCCTTGTTTCCACCGTCAAATCCTGTAAATCCACGTTGTCGTTGAACGTTACTTTTTAAAACATTCTTCGATTATAATTATAATTGTAATAATAATTATTATATATTATCATTATTATTATTATTATTATTATTATTATTATTATTATTATTATTATTATTACTATTATTATCCTTATTATTATTAATTTTATGATTATTATATTATTGTGTTCTTTCGTATCGACGTTTGGTATTAATTAATTTGAAAAAACGCTGTGTTTGGATCCTGCCCAAGGGAATTATAGCATCATGTCCACCAGGTCCTTCAGACATCGATCGAACTTATGCCCACATTGAGCTATGTGTTTCCCATGTCTTAAGAATCATAAAAGCAAATGAGAATATACCTTGATCCTCCGAATAACGATACGTTGCTTATTTTGTTTATTTCTCTGCATCCTCAACATAAATTTTGAATACTGGTGTGATTTAGGATCGATTTTCATCATTTTGAGGAACACAGACACTAGGAATACGACGGCTGTCTGCGAGATATTTTATTATGTAATATTGGATACTTTTGAACGAGGAATTAATTTTTCAAAGATATGTATCGAATGTAAAAAAATGTCAAATTCGTACTACGAATGAATATCGATTTGCAAAAAAAAATGTACGTCGTGTTTGAATGTCGAATTGAAGAGAAAAAAAACACTTCGTTTTCGCAAAATACTGGGTGAATGTTAAATTGAAAAAAAAATATATATATTTCGTATTCGTAAAATACTGGATGAATGTCTTTTCGAAAAACAAAAATATATTTTGTTTTCGGGAAATACAGGATATCGGTTTGGAATACTGTATATGTAAGTGTAAGTGTTACCAGGATCATACGTTGTTTCCACTATTGAATCTTCGAATTTCCTAGTTTGTCAATTACCATTTTATCGTAAACGATATGCTTCATTGTGTTTCTCTTTTTTTTACCATCCCTCCTCCCTAGGCTCTCTTTACGTACGAAATGTTACCTGCCAAGCGCAAATCAAATATATTCCAACGATTTTTGATTTAACACAGAACGGCACCGGTAATGATCGCCGGAAATGCAGAATGAGATGGTAGATACCCACGGATGTCTTGAACGACACTAAAAAATTAAAAACAATTCGAACAGTAAATTAAAAGAGAAATCGTTGTTTCATTATCTTTCTTTACTTGAAACAAAAAAATAAATGGTATTACGATCAGAAATTGAATTACCCATTAATTTTTGGTATCCGGATAATATGGATAGTAGTAAAGATTCGTGTGCAGCATTTGTTGGTTAAATTTGAAAAAGTAATAAAAAAGGAAATCTTAAAAAAAAACTAGTTTTATTCATATTTATTGAAATTAAACCAAAATTTGTCTCCCTCTATAATAATTAATCGACGATATTAATATTTTGGTAATCACGAAATGGTCGAGCATAACAATATCCTAGTATCTACCATGATACCAGTTCGGGATCGAAAACTACTAAAAATCGTACGAAATAAACATTCATTTTGGAGACCTTTTTTAACATTGCATAAGCATAGCTACTTACAGCTAGCTATCTACAAAGCACAATTTTTTGCCTCTTTGATTATTTCATGGTTTCATGCATTTAAATATTTCGAAAAACCCGTGGGTATCCACGATTAGTAGGTAACCGTATAGAATTTCGAGCAATCTAGATATTCCTTAAGTTTAGTACCAACTGATTCCGGCGCGGCGCTCATCTTCAATTTTTTCCATCCAGCGGTAGGTAACGGTGGCAAACGTGGATTCTACCTTATCGACGCGACTTGGAGAGCCGAAGTTTCGCTTCGCCTTAATGGTGATCCTCGAGGTAGAAATAACTTTCAAAGACTGTTTGGGTTTGTTTGGGACCCTTCAAGAATGGATAAATGTGTGAGTGTGATTAGTACGATTGGAAAAACCGATTAGTACATTTAAATAAATAAATAAATATATTTTTTTTCAATGTGCAATATATTTTCGTATTTTCTATGCCAGAGTGAATCGGAATAGTTTATTCTTTTTGGGACAGAGCTTACGGTATGTACAAATCATAAGAATATGTCGCAAACCGTGAAATTACTGTTATAATAAACTTTTTACGAATGACAAACTTATATTCTAATATAAGTGCGATTTTTGATGTGACCAAGTTTAATTCTGGAAACATATATAATTTTTCTTTGGTTCGAGGTTTGGATTTTTATTGATGAACTCATCGACATTATCTTCTACAACACCAACGGTATAGATTCAGATTATTGTTTTCGTGCTTTGCAAATTCATGGTTAATTAATAGCCGTTTATTTTTATTTTTTGTTTCGATTATTATTATGTTTGCAATATGTGAATTTAACGTTGTCCAATAGTGAAACTATGCCGTAATAAATTTATTTCATGAATATTTTATTGCACGTAATAAAAAGCATAGCCGTGGATTTCTTTCGAGAAAAGAATTTCCTACCTTTGGCCTGAAGACAATAGTACTTCGCTCCTTGAAAAAAAGGTTTTATAGCGCACGCCACACACCAGCCTTTTGCTTTTGCAAACCTGTGTTCGACTGTTACTGGGTTACTGGGATTCTCTGCCCCCCATCCGAATGCGCACCTTGACTTGCGCTCCTCAGCCTTTCCACTGAAAGAGTCCCTTTATTACTCTGGTCGATACCCCCTGGATGATAACGAAATGCATGCAACTCGAAAGCAAGCCACAGCTCTCGCAAATTGAAGATATAAAGAGCTAATTTAAAACAAATTAAGCACCATCAACTACACATAAAAATTGAGCAGTTATTAACCGATAATAGCTTTACTGTTTTTTTTTTAGAATTTTTCACGATTGTTACAAAAAACAAATAATAAATAAAAATTCTTCACTATCAATATTCAATTGATACTTTTCATAATGACTCTAAAATCAATAATAACTCTAAAAAAAATTGTGAACGATATCAAATCGGAGATTTTATAATTCTGAGATTATAAGAAATTCGTGCATGTGTTTTTGTTATGTTGGTATACATTTTTCAGTTTTCACAAAAGTGTGAAAGAAATATTTCGACCGCAGCACTTTATGAAAATCATTACCAATAACCCGGTATATTTATATTACGAGGGCTTTCACTTAAGGGCATTACGAATACGCCTCCGTCCACTTCGAAATTTTGAAACCACTATTCTCTTAACCAGCTCAACCAATTGTTATGAAATTTGTTGTGTGTATTCAGAACGATGGTACCGGGGGCCTCCTACTCGCCATTTTGGATAAAAATGTTTCATCTTTGAGAAATCGCGACGAGAAACCGGGAACACGCCTGCGTCCACTTCGAAATTAAAAAACCACTATTCTTTCAAACGGCTGAACCAATCGTTACGAAATTTGTTGTGTGCATTCAGATCGATGGCACCGAGGGACCTCTGGTCGCCATTTTGAAAAAAAACGTTTCATTCTTGAGAAATCGCCGTTTAAAACGTTTCGACTATCTCTCTCGCACTCGTGTGTCACGTGGTAACGTTCTTCGTGTCCTTAAGCTTCATTGCTGCTCGACTCCCTTATTTCCTGGCCGATGCAGCCGTTACGTAAATCCTGCTAGACTTCGTATTATGTAGTTTTTGAATAACTCTTTCAGGACGTTAACGAGTGATCTGTCGAGAGGCTTTGAAAAGAAATGGACAACGACAATGAGAATGAGCGAAACTCATACGAAAACGCGGAAGTCTAGAGTGTGGTTATGAAATGGAATGAAACGTTGGGGACTGTGTGTGAAAAACGAATAAAGATGAAAAACGAAAACGGTACAGCATTAGCAAAGAGAAAAAAAAAAAAACAAAAAAAAAAAAGAAAAAAAAAAAAAAAAAAAAAACGAGCGACAAGCGGTACGTCTGCTGCAAGACCAGAAAGCAATAAAGGGAAGTGGGTGGTGGAGAGGGAAAAATGAGTACCGATTACGAGATCTTGTAAGGTCCTTTCAACCCTTCCGGATACCGGTCGACGGAGGGCGTGGAGGACTCAGTCCTCTCCACATTTCTTCCTCCGTTTCCTTATTTGTTTTCTATCATCTCTGATGTGAAAGCCTTTCAAATACTTCGCCACCGCTGTTCTACGATCCTTCTTCTTTTTTCGTCGCGATCTTTTCGTACGCTTGTATTAAGGGCGCTCACATTGATGGTTTCAAAATACCGTTATTTTTACATTTTCTCATATCGTGTCCTTTAAAAAATAGATGTATGAAAAATTTTCCCTTTATTTGGAAAATTACTCGACGATAACCCCAGGAATAAAAGTCGGATGTGTTTTTTCTTATCGTATTAGATATCGTTAAGTGTAGTCGTGTTTTTTTTTTTTTTTGTTGAACATTACTATTTTTCAGAGCATTTTGCGTGAAAATATTTCAGGCGAAAATAATGTATGTTATTTCGATAAATAAATATAAGTAAAACTACGGTGAACAATAGCGACATTGATGAAGATTAAGGGCAGATTTGATTTTTTTCAGATGAATCAAATCGGAGATTTCCATCCCATCAAGAAAAAAGAACTTCCGGATTGGTCGATTCTTTTCCGGGTTGTTTTTTTTTTAGGAAATCAGGAATCAGGATCAGGAAATCCGGCTTGTTTTTTAAAAATAAAGTTTTTTTAATTCACTGCAATATAATATATGTATGTGCAATAACATGTCTTCAATTGAGTCCAAAACAAGATTATTGAGTTAATTTTCAGAATTCAAGAAACAAGCTTTTTTCACAGTGGCCCCCCTTAACGAAAGTGTCGAAGTCTGGTCGTCGTTGCTCCACCCGTATTCGGAAATGCTCCTTTCTTCGCTTCCTTTTTTTGACGTCATCACATCCCTTGATTTTAGGTTCCGCCTTCATTTTCCATGTAACCGCCGCTTTATTTCCTTATTTATATAACACACGCGTTTCCTCGTATCGTATACCGAGAAAGATGAGCCTCGAGCATACGCAACACGGCCTTCAAGTGTTCCCGCTCATCTGCTGTTGCATCAAGATCGACCAGGTGCTGAAGAAGGACTACTGTGGAAGCTTCCTGTGCCCCTGTGCCATAGAGCCTTTCAATTTTTTAACAGAATTCTCACAACTATCAAAATTCGAAAAAGAACAAACTTGGCAATTTTGCCATTGATAATTTATCGTACTTCAACGAAATTACATTACAATGAGTACAGCATCACTCAATGTACATTCACCTCAGCAAACGATTTTCTTTGAAGGTTAATGCAAATTGTGATAAGCAATCACAATTTTTAAATTACAATTTTTTATCAACTGTATTTCCATACAGAATTTTCTGATATCACGTTATCGAAACATATTTTTATGTGCTGAAAGATTTTTCGACTTTTTACAGTATTTTTGATTACGTTGTCAAAATACACATTCTGCATACAGAATTCTTGATAATATTGTGAAAGTATGATTTTACGTTTTTAATAATCTTTCAGAAAGTCTTTCAGCATTTATGATCACGCTATCAAAGTGATCAGAAATCGATTATCGATTATTAATTGATTATCGATTATCGATTATTAATCGATTATCGATGATCGATTCTGCATCGAGATTTTTTGACCACATTGTCAAAATACACATTCTGCATACAGGACATCTAATCGTATCTTTAAAATATATCTTCTGCATAAACAATTTACAATAGCGTTATCAAAGTACTCTTCTACGTTCCGAGAGATTTTCAGAACGCAAAACAGAACTTTGACAACTCCAACAAAAGTTTTGTACGCAGATGCACTTGTCAAAAAAAAAAACTGTGATTATTTCGACTGTGAATTATGGAGTCTACTGCAGAAAAAACATTTACGAACGTTTCTTCAAAAAATGCCAAATGTGTTCTTAAGAAAATCCTCAGTGTACAATGGTGATGGCATCTCCATTGTAAAACAAAACAAAATTCCTGCAGAGTCTTGTTGAATGCATAATGGCGTAGGCCGATTCTCGATCAAAGACCTTGATACCTAACGTTAGGGGTGGTCCATACTTTTTCTTTTGCGCGAGGAGAAAGAGAGAGAGAGAGAGAGAAAGAAAAAGAAAAAAAAGAATCTTCGTTTGCCGAAACACCCTTCTCATTGATGATTGGAAAAGAGCAATA
Source organism: Ophioninae sp. B BG-2022a (assembly GCA_030522765.1). NCBI lineage: Eukaryota > Metazoa > Arthropoda > Insecta > Hymenoptera > Ichneumonidae > Ophioninae sp. B BG-2022a. Next base: position 6,980 of record JAPYZJ010001288.1, on the reverse strand, counting down.
ATCCTCGGAGTTAATCGAGCATTTCTCAACTCGTCTAGACGTTAGTGATTAAGAGAACGACGTTTGGCTGAGCAAAATCGATGTCTCAAATGTAAATACTTTATATACTCCATTAATGGATTTTTTTTATTTATTCGTAGGGAAAAAAAAATCGAAAGCAAAATTGCCAATCTTTAATTTATTCCATTCGACTGTTTCGATGAAGAATCAGAGTAAAATCAGCGATATGCATAAATCGGTTTGGGTTATATCGATGGATCCCTACTTTTAGCGTCTCCTCGGTCTTCGACGGTTCACGTCGATACCGATCAGCTTGGGAACAAAAGAAGTTTCTCTTCCCTTACAAAAAAACAGAATATTAAGGATTCACAAGTGTACGACGAGATTCGTATCTGCTTTGACTCGATTTCGATCATTGGAAAGAATAGCATTTGGGAAATTCGTTATAACCTGTACTACAAAATTCAAGGTTAAAGAAAGTTCGTAAATTACCATTGTATTCTACTTTTTCGAAGAGATTCGGTTGCTTCCCTTAGCATGGAAATTTCTTGAAGGGCACTGCAGGGGGTAGAAAAAAGAGACAAAAACGTGACGGCAATAATTAAAATAAATATTTAAAAGCAGAACTTGGAGAGGAAAAGTAGTTTCTATTTTTAGAGAACGTATTTTTTGGAAAGTTTCACTTGCTTTGACAAACACAGAACGTCATTGTTCAATGTAATATTTTTCATTACAAAAATAACGCAGGTACAAAATTTTACTAGTTTTTTTCTGGTAATTAACAATCATATATTTTATGGTTCCATCGTATATCCTTTTTTGGTTTTTACATCACGTTCCTACTTTTTCTCTTTTTTATTCCTTCTTTCCACTGTTTCTAAGTCTCTTCAGTAGTTTAATTCTAAGTTTCTCAGTCTCTTCAGTAATTTAATTCTAAGTCTTAATTTAATTCCAAGTTTAATTTAATTCTAAGTTTAATTTAATTCTAAGTTTCTAAGTCCCTTCAGTAATTTAATTCTAAGTTTAATTTAATTCTAAGTTTCTACGTCCCTTCAGTAATTTAATTCTAAGTTTCTAAGTCCCTTCAGTAATTTAATTCTGTCTTATCAGTAGTTTAACAAAAAATGGGATGCTTCCGATATTTTGCATACTTTCATTCCAAACTAAAATTTCAAAATCCGAAAACTGTTTGAAACGTCATTTTTTTCCAAAACACAGAAAATTCCAGGCGTTATCATCTGCACTTCTAAAGGAATCCAATTTTAGTTATTTAAATAGTAACTGATTTTTGGTAATACAATCTATTTTTAGTAAGTTGGATTTTCGACTGCAACGAAAGTATCTTTTCATCGAATAGATATGTATATATATATACGGTGAGTACAAAAAAGAGGACACACGTGCCTGAGTCGACTACGAAACCGGAAGAAAGGTAAGTAATAGGCGATGCCAATGGAGGGTGAGATGAAAAAAAGTCGGACTGTCTCCTCGGCAAAAGACTCGTAGAGCAGAATCTCTGAAAGCCGGGTGGATCGACTTCCGGTTATACAACACTCGCTCGCCACTTGCATCTATGCACACACGATACTTTTTTTTTTTTTTCATCGTTTTTTTTTCACCGAGCCATTTTCTCTTTTTACATTCGAAAAGAGAAACGATCGCGCAAATGAACACGAGGCGTACAAAGTCTCCAGTTTTCCGTGAACGTTTTTTCTTTTTTTTTTCTTTTTTTTTTTTTTAAGTCTTTATGCAGTCCTTATGGACTGTCCGGGTGTATCGATTGCTTTTCGAGTGGATACGAGATACCATGAAAAAAAAAGTGGTGCAGCTTGCGAGCGGGTCCGAATGACGTGGGTTTTATAATTTTTTTTTTTTTTTTAATGCTCGGTCATTCTTCTTCACGATCTCCACCCACGCACAAGCATCACGATTATAATCAATACACAAACTGGCGGAAGTCTGTTTCGATGGTTATATACAGGAAATTGTGGAAAACCAGGAAATTAAACATTTTATTATTTCCCTCTTTCTTCCTGTTCGATACGTTTGTCGATGTAGTGATCAATGCCAATAATATATTTCATATGGACAGCTTATAATTATTATCGATATGACGCATGCCTATACGTATGTACGAATAAACGCACATCCGTTACAAGCAGACATACCCCACGATTTTAATCGTCAGAGAATGCTAAGTATCTGTGACAGGGGTATGACGAAAACAGGAATTTTGTTAATGATTATATTATAAATAATACGAAATAAAATAATATTTTTTATATACTTTTATTTTTTATTTTTTATATATAAATTTTTTTTTTAAATAAATCAGTAAAAAATAAATTTAAAAAAAAAATTATATATTGATAATTAATTCAACTATTGATATTTCGCGAGTTTTTTTTCGAGGATTATATTTGTAAAGATAGTTTTATTGGGTCTGTCGACATTTTTAAATATTTAAGAAGGTTCAACTACTGCACTATGAAAATGGTTTAGTCAATTGTCGAAAGAAACGACCCAACAAGACCTAAACACAATTGCATGGAATTCACTGTCGCACGCCTATAAAATATAGGAACGCAAAGAAGCAGCGTCACTGCGAGGTAACCGAAGAAAACGATGTACCGTCCATTCGGACAACCCTTTTGATTTAGCAAAAACAAAAGCTGGATCGAGGTACCGAGACTCAAAATTACAGGGTCTCGAGGGCTATAAAAGTTTACGAGACTTCGTTCGATTTGCGTGGTTTTTTTTGTCTCATCCTCTCCTCTCTCGTATATTCCTTTCTTGTCGCTGCGAGAGAAAGGTGAAAGGGTTTTCAGTCTGAAGAGAACAAGGTCGTTTCAGACATCCTGGATGTGCATTCTTTGCAATTTTACAGTTATATTTGTGGATAATCGAAATTCTTTTGTAAATACGTTCCACTCCCTTAAAAGTAATTTTGTTAATTCTGGAATATGTTATTGCAAATTTATAGATAATAAGCTTGATAGTTGTTTTGATTATTTCATTTTTATGAAATAATTACGTAATCGCTGGAAAAATTGCTCATTCGGTTTTACCACCTTAAAGCTTGATTTTATAAAAATTCTAAAATATGTCACCCTTTCAGTTTTCAACGAAACTCTTAATAATAAATTTTGATGAAGATCGCTCAAAAATTGGCTAACTTTCGTAAAAACTTACATCCTCTAAATCCCCTTAAGGTAAGAATTTCGTATGATTCTATCTTAGTCGATGCTTACGTCAGAAAAGCAAACCTGTCCAAATTTCATATGATTCAGCTTCGGCGCTTTCGACTCGGCGTTGATGAGTCAGTGAGGACATGTCCTTTTATATACATATATAGATCGAATATCAGAATTATCCAATGCTTATAGTTGAAAACGAAGAATAATTTCGCGTATTAAAACGAATTTGCCATATTTTTAAGAATTTTGACGATTTTTAACAAATTCATTATTATTATTAAATATTAAAAATATTCGAATAAATTTTATATCTATGTTCAAAACTAAATGAAAGAATATCAAGTTGCAAGATTAATTTTATCGTAAAGCATTAAACTAAAGTGTTTTGATTACACCACTATTGATCAATTCGACCAAGTGGCAGACATTAAGATCATTAAAGAAGTCAAACTAATGGAATATGGAAATTCGAGAATCGACTGTTGATAAGTCAGATATTGAAATTACCTACAGTTCGATCAGTCTATTAGGATCAGTTTGTTTGGGTTACATTAAATCTACGATAAAAAGAGTGCTTCCTTACCGTCAGTAGTCTATGCAGTAATTCTCATATTTTTCACTGCTTCCACTAGTCGATCAAGAAGCTCGTCAGCTTACCAACTGCAGTGATAGCAGCACAAAAGTTTCCAATGAATTTGGAGTGACGATACACATATACTGTATGTAGTTTTTATTAACAATTGTCTATAAATAACATAAATATCGAATGAGTGAAATAAAAGTAATAAATATTCGCAATCAGGACCATTGATAACACAGACCGATGATTTTTAGGATTATCTCGTTTGATGTGGATTCAAATGATTGCCAATTATCACGAACAACAGAAAAACGTGTTACGTAGCTAATACCGATATCATACGATCTTCGGAGCAGTCCTAGTCCATTGATAACTCTCGTCTCATCCGTAAATGTCAATGGACTTGTAAAACAATATTTGGAATAACGTATTTGGCGTGGTTATCTTTGGACGTTAATGCAGATTATGTATTCCCATACTTAAGGCCAATAGTCGATATCTATTGGACTTATGATAACAGGGAATCGCCAAAGAGATTCAATCTCGCAACATTTTTGGTCCAATGAATCGCAAGTGATCTATGGTAATCTCTGACAGGAACTGCGAATTTCAATAGTTCGTCGAGCTACCGGAACTGGATGAAGACGATGACGACGATGATGAAGAGGATGGACTGTAGGAGTTTCCGGAGTTGCTGGAGCCTGAATAATAGTTGTAAGCCAAACTTTGGGAGTCAGCAACATTCGTTGGTGTCCATACTCGAGAGTACGGTCCGTTTCCATCCCAAGTGTTGAGGGCTTCGTAACCGGGAGTCGTCGAAGCTGGCGGAGCTCCGTAAGCGTTCAGGGTGGCTGGTTCCATCGCCATACCTGATTTTCAATCAATGCTATGATATAGAAGTATCCAGCAAAAAAAAAAATGAAATAAAAATTTGAAGATGACCATCTTACCCATGGGTGCAGCCATGCCACCCTTTTTGAAGAATTGGACAGCGATGAAACCGACTACCAGAAGAATAGCTAGCTTCGAAAGAACGAGAGCTTTGAGTGCTTTCACACCGATGATGGCAACGAAAATAGGCATCAGAGCTTTCAGCTTCAATTTAAGAAGAAGCAGAAAAGGAAGAAGCAACTTTTTCTTCAGGATACCACGCGCCTGATCAGTAGCCAAAGCGTTATCCTTAAACTCGATGTCCAAGTCAATCAAGCTCCGAGACGGTCTGTATTTGAGGTTGGCGTCGATCAGTGGAAGGTCAACTCGGTAATCGAAGTTTTTCAGATATTTCACAGTTCTGGCCACGAGTGCTTCATCAACGGTGTCCAATGATCTAGCTTCTGTGCTTGTTCCCAATTTTTCGTCCAGGTATCCAAGTACCTCTTGCTTCAAACATGACGACCAAGAATTCGCGGCTATACACTCGTCCAAGCTTTTCGTTAAAAAGTCTTTGTTGGATGCCTTTGCACAGGCTATCAAACCTGCTGCAACGATCACGTTGATTAGACGCATTGTTGGGCTTTTTTACGTTTTGGGGCTCAAACAACTCGATGAACAAATCGGTTTGTAGAAATTGTGTTTTTTTTTCTTATTTTCTTTTTTTTAGTTTTTGTTTACGGAGCTGTGTTTACGAATCGATTATGTCGATGTTTGGGCTCGGTTTTTATTGGGCTCCGGTGACTACGGAGTATCGGCACGGAAACGGCGATCGAACTGCGACTGACGGAGGAGTGGCCCTCTCCTTTTATTTAATTTCTACTGTGAAACTGTGTTATTCGGTCGCACATGCTTCGAATAAACGATCGAAGGAAAATTATTCAAATTTCACTCGCATAGTGCAGACCAAACAGTCGTATCGTCCTTCATACCGCGCACGCGTGCGATCTTCATGACGGTTTCTACTCTCTTGACGTCTCTCTCTATCTTTCTCTTTCTTTCCAATTGCCTAGACTTACGTCCAATCGTTAATCCAGAAGCGAAAACGACACCCATCAACACTCTCATACTGTGGTGACTAGAGCTTGCCACTGTGTAACTATTCACATTATTTTAGTTACGGTATAACAGCCCGGAAGGGAAACGGAAGTCCATGTCGGTATGCACATACTGCTTTGCTTTTTGGATTGTCGTGAGTAGAGGGGTGAAGTCGAAGAAACGAATTATCGTTTTAACACCTGGTATTCAGTTTGGGTACGAAATTTCGTATTTGGTGTTGCTCCCGTTGTCTTTTGTTTTTTGTCAATTAATTATTTTAATATTTGGAAAAAAACTAGGGAACGTGTAATTTTTGGTGTAGTCATTGGTATAAAAAATCGGGTTTGTTTGGGTTCAATTTTTGTTATTCACTTAATGGATTTTTTTTCTCTCGAAATGGTTTTGGTATGGTATTTCATATTTTTAGTAGATTAGAATTCGAGTAATTTTTTTATTGAAAGAATGCCAATCCTTGAAGTATAGTAAATTGTTAGAATGAACAACCAATAGAAATTAATCTGTTTTTGGTAGGATTGAAATGTTTGGTTTGATGCAAGTGGAGAAAAACATTTCGCTTAATCTCCATTGATGTCGCTATTGTTGAGCGTAGATATTCTTGGTTTTCTTTATTTATCGGAATATACTTACGTTTCGAAAGGAAAAGTATTATTTTCAAGTAAAATATTTTCATTCAAAATGCTTTGAGGAATGTGAATTTTTTAATAAAAAAAAAACATGAGCCCAATTATAGCTATTATAATAATAAACAATTTCGTGCGGAAATTTGATCTATTCGACTGATATTTCTCGAGTTCTCTGTGCATCAGTTCGTGAAAATCGTGGGTTTGGGAGTTTTTTTACGATTTTTTCATGAAAATTTTGGGTTTTGGGGAAAATCAATGGTAGATTCGTGCTCAGGGGATCAAATTACATCAAAATACACCATTAAGAAAAATATTAAAAATTCACATTTTTTTTGGATTTTCGGGCAAAAAAAGTTTTTTCACTTAATCATCGATAACTTTTTTTCTTTTAGGATTCGGCACTCCACTTTGTGCCCAATCTCTTCGTTATGATTTTCTCTTTAAAATGCTTTTTTAATAATTAAAATCCGATGATTTTTCGATTTTTGGCAAAATTTCAAAGTTGGACCATCGATTTTTGCCAATTTTTCCATACATACCCCTTTGCCTCTTTTTTTGCGGTTTTTCAAGTGGACTTTTCGGGAAAACTAT